>VZTM01029337.1:9614-34439 GCA_013400555.1 Jacana jacana | reverse complement strand
ATAACAGTCTGGACAGAAGACAATCAAAGGCAAACTGTTGGTTATGTACATTTATACTAAACTCAGCCCCTACAATGGGGCAAAAAATCATGCAGTGCTGAGTGAATAAACAATACATGGCATGGAAAAGGGCTTTACATTTGTGAAAGGCTAAAAACAGACCTTAGCATTTTAGGTTTTCCATCTTTCTTTTACTCTTTGTCATTAAGCAGTAAGAATTTATACATTAAAAAACCACCCTGTCCACTTGTGGGGAGTCTATTTTAACCTACTAGCTGGACATGGTAAATGGTGTGTGCTACAGGAATATAACATTTACTTTACAGGAACAGATAGCATGTTGCATTTTGTGGCACTGGAGGCATTTTAAACATATTTACAGTTGGCAGGTTATGGAGATACACTCCAGGTTCCCCCAATGTTATTGTTACAGGAAAATAACTAATTTTCTTTCCTAAAATTGGAAAACTTCAATATCCCAAGACTCTTTTTTAACTGTTAAAGATGCTTAGGCATATCATTCTGTAGGCCTTAAACAATTTGGGACATTTATTTCCCCTCACTATAGTAGTCTGTAAATGGAGTGACAGCATTAATGAAAGAGTCTATAAAAGAGTGCTAATTACATGACCAGATTGAGTCAAATAGGATGAGTTCTCAGTTTAATTGATGACTTCAGTTCTTACCTGACAGCACTAAATAATTAATAATGACAGTGAAAATTAATAATATGGAAATACACATTGTAAATTATACATCCATGCTTTATATGTATGATAGGAATTTATAGCATGATAAATTATCTAGGGGAAATGGTTTATAAGTTTTTGTTACATTTTAACGTCACATATTTCAGGAACAGTAAAGTATATTATGGGAAAATTGCTGCTGACAATGGGATTAATAACTTATGAATAAACCTTTTACCCTCTAGTTAAATTGGACTCCTTTTGAATATAATTATACTGATACTGGAATATGAAGATTTATTATTAAAATTGTATTTTTACAACAAAAAAAGGAATAAGCACTTCATAAACTGTGCTTAAGCTGAAGAGTCATCTGTAAATATTACTCAATACAGTTCAGTTTATCATTGATATAAAAGCCAAGTTGTTAATTTGAAAAGAAGAAAAATATTTTTGGCTTTTATGGGCTATTAGGTTTCTTTATGATTTGTATTTTGTTTGATGAAAAACTAAGGATAAGTATGAAATACGATAAAACTTGTATTTTCCATACAATAAACTTTATTTAGAGCTCTTGAGTAGGTTGTACAAAGGTTAATTTATGTCTTAGCTGTTTTATGATGATCAGTAAGATGCAATTTTTGAAAGTTTTAGTGCAAATGCAGAAGACGAGCAAACTAAACATAATAAACCCCGTAACTCCTAGGTTCCCTGACTCCTACTTCACCAGATCTGTCTGTTCTCATTTAGGTGGGCTTCATCCCAGGAAAACAGTCTGTCTCACCAGGGATTTTAAGATTAAGACTTTAATGAATGCTAACATTAGAAGTGCATGCAGACCTCTCCAACACAAAATAACTGAGATAAAATAAATAAATTTTGGAAACTGATAGTCGGTAATAAAGTCAGTTATTTTTAGGAACATTTTAATACAGATATTTACAGTGTAAGGTATTATAAATTTTAATGAATTATTGGTAGAAGCTGTTTATATCTTTTCTCATGGAAAGGGTTCTCACAGTAAATATATATAAATATTTGTGTGCAAGGACATTTCAGACGAATCATAAATTGGATAAAGTCTGTACTGAAGACATTAGACTTTTCCCTGTCTGATAGTAAAGGATCAAACCCCTTGTGGCTTTGTTTGAACAAATTAATTTATCCAAATGACTTTGAAAGTGAAAGCTCTTGAAGTACAAGAACAACATGACAGACAACGTTGAGCTCTTTAGTCCCTTTGCTGTTAGACCTTTCCTGATTTACTGCTGGACTAAACTCATTAACTACTGGCTCTGCAGTAGTCCCCGGACCAAATTTTACAACTTCCACTTCAACTTCCGTCTTCAGCTTAGTCTTTGACCTGCTGTTCTTGTTAAACCCTTACAAGAGTGCTAGCCTAATTTCAGGGGGAATTCTAAAGCTTTTAATCTCTGGGAGATGGGGTGAGTTTTGCATTATTTTATGCTTCACAAGTGTTAATAAAAAACCTTAGAAACAACAGATTTATGGGAAAATAAAATTCTGTCAAAAACCTAATCCATGCCTACCATTTAAATAACCTAATTTCTGACATATGAATACTCTTTTAAAACGCTGTAGCACCAGATTCCTTGGCAATCAGTCTTTCTTCCAAAACCCACTTTTTTTCTCACTTTCCTCCACCTACACTGCCACATCAGTGCAGGATGATATTCTGTATATGGTATTTGTGCATGCCTAGGAAATGGAAACCTAAGGTGAAAGTGTTTATGGCATATTTATATGAAAACCATCTGCAAAAATAGCTATAAGCAAAATCTTTAAATGTGTCTAACTCCATGATTTAGAGTCTATGAGTCCATCTAAATTTTTTTTTTTTTTTTTTTTAAGGGATACAATGATAATTCCACTGAACTAAAAATATATCACTTTGAAAGTTATGAGCATGTTTGCCTAATAAGTGTAGCTTTAGATCTAAAATATAGAAACGATTTGTTATTTGTATTTAAAATTTCCTTGGTATACTGAATGCCACCACTTTGATAATGAATTTGACTTGTAGAGGAAGACCACAAGTTCTGCTACAGAAACCATGAAATATGATTACTGTGACCTGAATCATTGTCAAGACGTCATCCTTACCCATTGTTAGAAAATGAAGATATGATCACTTATCACTCTATTGCCCACATGATACAACTCCAAGCTAAAAAATTATATCTCAAAAGTATCTTGACAGATTGTGACCCAAAGTTTCTCTTTTAGCTGTGGAAGCACTGTACAGAGAGGATGGAAGTAAGGGAAAAGGAAAACACATATTTCAGTATTAGCTGCTGATAGACAGATCTGAGGAATAGAATTGAAAATTACCAGATAGAGTGAAAGTAAAAAACAAGAACTGTCTTTGTAACCAGTGTCTCTGTGTAAAGATAATTCAGAGTGTTTTAGAAGAAAAAATTGAACGTCATCCTTTTGTGCTGTAATGGCACATTCTGAATCCCAGCCTCCTGCTGCAAGTGTACTGGCTGGCCAGCTATGGGCACATTTTGTATTAGAAAAGCCCTTTCTTCCCATGGGAACCGTCAAGGTCTAATCACATTTTCCTAACAAGATTGTAGATTTTATGTCCTTTGAGTCCTAGTCCTAAGCATTTTGTGCAACTGGTATTGAGAGAACTATTTGACTAGGAATTGTAAATGCTTTAGGGAATTTTATTTTATTTTAATAAAAAAAATGGTAACATTAATTCCACGTGCAAGTGTATTAAATAAGCTGGTCATTTGATTTGCTATGTTAGTTATACAATACTTAATTATTCTAAATCACAAATTGTAAAATGGAACAATGAACATTGTATATGAAATAAGCTCTTGCCCAAGGTAGAAAATATATGTGGAGCTGGATTTGGATATATTTTTCATTCCAGTTTTGTACTGTCTCTAGACCTACCACATCTCTCCTATCATATACTGGAATGCATTTACTTTGTGTCCTAGAATTGCATAGTTGTTAGAAAAAAAAACAACAAAAAAAGTGTGGTTCCTCAAGGAATTTACACTCTGAATGAAGCCACCATAGAACATGAAAATAATAAACAAATGGGAGGGTAGGAAATTAAGAACAGGAGGTAAAGTAAATAAAAATAAAGAGCCAATACTCCAGCTGCTGGAAATTAGTGCAGTTCTATTGAAGCCTATGCAATTACACTAACCGAGCAATTGGTTCATTATTTTTATTTATTTTACTCTTTGTTACTTGTCTTCATTGGAGCTTTGAATTAACTGAACTCAATTGATATCAGCTGAAGAACAGTCCTAATGTGCATCCCATTATGTAGCAAACTCTGGTATCTGTAAGGAGAGGGAAGGGGAAGAATGGATAGCTTCTGAGGAAGCCTTTGAGAGAGTCACTGTCTACCTAGACCGTAGCTGTACTTGACGGCGTACTATTGTTTCTGAGGTGGTTTTTTTTTATGTTTTTCCTTTATCTCCCCAACACAGGTCACTTTGGTAGGGAGTCTCACTGTTGACTGTGAGTACAGAGGGCTGCAGAAGGGCACCAGACCTTTGGGGGAAGCAACTGAGGTAGCAGCAGATATGGTGGGGCCATATCCACGCTACATAAAAACCACAGAAACTGAATGTTCCCCTGCCCCTGTGTGTCTTCCAGCCCTGCCTCGAGTAAACCTGAGAGCTTGAGAGCACAGCTAAAATGTGCACCATCATGCTTGCAATGTGGATGGACCAGGTCTGAACCGTGCCACCTGGAGGTCATCGAGAGGGAAAGGGAGATGTACCCTGAGGGAATGCATGACATGGGGTGGCAGCTGAGCAAATCATCAAGAAGATAAAGGTAGGAGTATGACCACAAAGTTACAGTTTGTAATAAGTGCAGGTTTTGACTGAGTTGGTTAAAATGGGTTTAAGATAATGATGTGGGTTTTATTATAATGACTGTTTAAATTTTAACTTGGAAAGCAAAATATAACCTTTTTATTAGAATTTAATGAATAAATTGATAGCCATTTTGAAATTAATTTTCAATGGAAAAGACACTTCTTATCCAGATTTTATATCCAATAGTTGTTATACATTAAATCTCTCCTAAATCAAAGACTTGATCTATTGTTCATTCAATGTTTAAATATATATGTATAGGCTTGTACATCATTACTTGGAAATACATTAAAAGAACATTAATCTGTGAAGTTCTCTGAAGCAAGGAGTGCTAACAGTAAGTGGATTTGCAGTTCTAATTCATCTGCCTTTTGCATTAAGGTAGGCTCTTTAATTACACGTTCACACATACTCTAGGCAGTTTCCTACTATTTCTTTTTTCTTTTCATTATTCACTGCAGAGCCCTTTCATGTCTTTAAGGTTTGAATTAAATGTGGAATTATACGCTTGGTTTTGGTCTCATTTAGGACATTCATCAATGTACCAGCTACGTACCTGGAGAATATTAAGCCATTTACCTCCTTTTGACATACAGGGCTACTATTTATGTCTTACGGAGAGAAAACTTTAAGAGCGGGAGAGAGCTGTTTAAAATGATATCAAGGAAATTTAAACTGCTTAAAAAACTGGGGCTTAGAGGGCAGGGTATCCTAAATTTAGGACTGATATTCATTCCCCAGGATGAAACATTTTCTATTTGGAAGTGCCTATTTTTTAAATGGAAAAACACAACTCGGGGTGAACAATAAGTCACTATGTGAAAACATAACAATCTCACTATGCTTTACTATGAGGGATCTGGCTATGAAGAGTTTTTACATAGATGTTAACCATCCAAGCTGCAAAGCTGCCCTTTCTAAAACAGTCTAAGAGGATGTGACTCTTTCTGAGGTTGGTCGTGAGATAGAGGATCGTGTAGCCCTCCTGCCGATGAACACTAGAAATTGTGGACTTCCTGACAGAGGTCACAGTCCTGTGAGCTCAGAACTTTTTTCAAATCCAAAAGAAAACTCACAGAACAAGGGTAAAGTCACTTTTTTGACCTGCTGGCTCTCTCTGTGCCGAGTATTAAAAGGATTACTGCAAATAATGGGTGTGTTGAACTTGAAAGAATTTTGGATGACATGAAGTACACGGCAACCCAAGACATAAAGGTGTATTTTAACCACTAAAATAGAAAATAAATTACCACCAAATATGTGTTCTACTGTGTATATTGTATTGATATCAGATGCCTAAATCAAAATGTACTCCACCATCAGGATAAAAAGCATGAAAATTAATTGTAATGAATAATCCAACAAAAGTAGAACAAAAAAATTTTCCTCACTAGTTAAACTACATGATCTAGTGGTTCTTTCTGATTCTTCAAATATTTAAATAGGTAACTAAAAGATATTTGTTTTAAACATCAAACTCTTAAATTAAAGGAGGAAAACTGAATACACTGTTACAATAATGAAAGCTATCTGGTGATATTTCCACTTATATTGAAATATAAAATGTAAACATCCCTCTTTATTAATTCTCTTAAAGATTTTCTGTTTTTAATGGTCCTCTCATCTTACTCATCCCACCATGCTTCCGTCAAGAGATTAGTTTGAAAATCATATCACTGATAGAGGATTCAGTATTTTCATTATTCATTCTGAGTTCATCAGTAATACAGGTAAAGTTATACTCAGGTACTTTTATTTCCTCCATGAAAAAGCAAAGAGATTTTTAATATATATTCTCCTGTGATGTGACTCTCCTGAAGAGAAAACCAAGAAAAAAATCAAGAAACTTGATTACACATGTGATAATTTAATTTTATATAGCAACAAATAGTAGTTATCATGTGTGCTTATCAAGATAACCTACCAGCAGCTAAGAAAAAAAGATTGCCTTAAATCATGAAATGTGTAAACAAAACACTGAGTTTTATTTTGAACATGTGGATCCCATTCACATTATTTTCCCATACTGTTGAAAACTTTAATTATACCTGATATGTTCTAATGGGAAAGAAACGTCTACTCTGGCTGTAAAGCAGGGTTTTTTACACATGTGGCATAAAATAGAGAGGAGATGGGTGCAGTGGTCAAAATTTGAGGCTTTGGTGAAAAACAGAGTGAGAGACAGGAAAAAAGAAGGGGGAAAGGTCCCAGGAGGAAACTCAGGAAAGGAAAAAGAAATGTACTGTCTGATTATTATTGGTCTATGTGTCCTTTTACTTCAAAGTTCTTTCTGAAGTTAGCAGCGATTTTTCATGAAGGACTGGTGACTGTGATCAATGACAGTCTTGTGCTTCTGTAAAAGATTTTCTTTCTTAGCAATGTGCTATGACAAAATACCCAGTGGGAAAATGTTTCTGGAGAGCCAAGTGTCAGTTACAATAGTGATCAATTTCCATCTGATGTCAAGATCTGGAACTCTTATTTCTTACAGCTAAATTGTGGACTTCCCTAATTGCTAACATGCTTCAGTAGCTGTGCATAGTGTGCCAAGAACGAAACCGTACCTGCGATCTGAAAAAGATAAAGTGTAAGGAAGCAAACGTATGAAGTAAAACTTTAGGAATTCTAGTAAAACCAGACTATTTCTAAGAAAAGATGACATAAGAACTGATATGAACTTGTGCCTAAACCTCAAACAGAACCTGAAAATGTATTTGATCTCTCTCTCAAAAACAGAGGTAGGGGAAATAACTCTCTGTTAGTTTCTAATCAAAATTACAAGTAACGGTCAGTCTTCCTGACTCAACTTAGTAACTGAGAGTCAAACTTCAGTTCTTTTGTAAAGAGTTATTTAAAAATCCATGGAGGATCTGGGTAAGGAATAGCTGATGAGTAGGATTTACTGTGCGGCTGCAGAAAACATGGCACTGCAGGCTCAGTGAGCCTGTTCTCACCGGTATACACAAAATGCAGACCTCATTTAATACTCAGATCAGTTGTGAGGTATCTGGAGCATTGACCTGGCTGGGATCAAACACTGCCCACTGCCTTGTGTCAGCAAGCAAAATAATGTTCTGTAAAACTCAATATTATCTCTCATGTGAGACTGAGTTTTCCTTAATTCCCTGACTTGATATGGGTTGGGTCATGTTGTGAAGCTTATGGTTTTCTTTTACAGCTCAAGCAAAATGTGATTTTCCCGCTCAATATGATGGTGACCCTTCTTGCTGTCTTATAACTGTCCAGTCTCTTCTTGAATACTAATGAATTCTTAGCTTTAATGATATCCTGCTGCAAATAAAGGCTAGTTGTGCACCATATAAAGAAGTGTTTACTTTTGCCTGTACAGCTATACAGCAAATGCAGGTTAATAAATATTTATCTCCAAAACAGCTCGATATTTTTTTAAATAATAATTGTTTTTATTGAAGCTTTGGTTGTTTTTGCTCTTTTACAACTTATAGGAAAATAGCTAAGAAAAAAGTTATGGAAATACTACCGGGGGAATTGCTTAGGAAATTCTATACTGTGAATGGTATTTTTAATGTATCAATCTCAAAGAACAGAAAAATACGGATTTACAAGTAGGTTTTGATATTTCAATCTCCAATTCCACTTTGTTTCTCTGTCCCTCTCCTCCTGGAGCCCATCCTGCCTCAGGAGCTTGGTTTGTGAGCTGTGTAACTTCCCCGGACAGGAATTCGAAGAGCAATGGTATATTGGCTTTGATTGCCTCCCTCCAACTTATAGGGAACAATCTAGTTAACCTTTTTGCTGCTCCATCTCAGAGCAGATGAGCAATTTTTGACCCCTTCCTTCCCTCTGCTGTCAACATGATGAAACGTAGCTATCTCTGCAATGAAACATAGCAGTTACATAGGGAAGGGAGATGTCATTTGTATGTAATATAAAGTTCAAATTATTATAATTGTGTTATCTCCTTCAAAAAACCTAAATGTATTATTGAATTGTTTTCCTACATTTTTAAGAACTAGACTTCTCATAATTGTCCTTGATAATATTAAGCTGAGGCATAATTTTTATAATTAAATGGCAACGCTCACTTTCAATACAATTTTCATTAACTGCTTTTTAACTTAGAGCTCTGATATTCTTAAGGGTGCTTGCCCAACCTGCACTTATTTTAATGCAAATGATAAATGTATATTACTTTTGAAGTGTAAAATTAAAATTATTTTTCATGTAATAATGAAGAGTAATATGGCTTTCTCCAACCGGTACAGTTACAGAGATCAATTCTTGAGAAGAGACTAGCACAATTCCTAATATCTGCCCATCTTGTACTCTGAATTCTCTTCAATGCTCAAACACAGTTACCAATGTGAACATCCTAACACTGGCAGCTTTTGTTACCATCGTCACATTGATGAATAAAATGTAGAGTGAGCTGAGTCTTGAGGGAAACTTTACACAACAGATATTGTAGTTGTTTCCATGGTTCAAAGATAGCTGTACGTTAAAATATGGCATGTCTCCTGAGAAAAGGCTTCCACTGCTGTAGCTGGTTGCATGAAGCAATAAAAAGTTTGGGTAGTTTCAGTGTTGTATTTTTTTGTATTAATGGCCTTTCGCAGCAACACGTGCTCCAAAAAATTTTATACAAGGTGAAGTTTGGCTGGTGAGTCCTGCCTTTCTGCCTGATGTAAACCTATTTATCCAATGGATTAATTATTTATGGTCTGGCCTTTCTATAAAACTACTGTTGTATTTCTATTTACTAGTTTCAGAACACTGTCTATGTGGGTGGGCAAAATGATATTGGAGCACTTACATCCCATGCCAGCTGGCCACCTAAATATCTGACTGTGTGTGTTCAACTTTGTTCAGTTGCCACATGACACGAAGCAGGGCTGTGACCCCAGTGATACTCCTGCTTGTAAATGTAAGCTCGGCTATAAAAATTGCTGTTATTCCGTCAACAGTACGTTCTGCTGTGACGTTTTTCTGAACTCCTCTGTTCAGCAAACCTTAGAAATAAAGGTTTTCACATCTAGAAAAGTAAAATGTATTTGGAATGGGACCAAAAATTGTCATCGTTAGACTTGGATGTAAAGATTATTAAAATATGTTCTGCTTATAGTCTACCAAAAGAGCTCACAACTACTGTAAAGCCATGTCCTTTTTCAAGACCCCCTGGTCTTTCAGGTTTCAAACGCTTAGGGTAGAGGTACACAGAAATAGAGATTTTTGGGCCTTCCTTCCTCTTGCTTAATATGATATTCTACATTAGGCTTTTGCCTATATTATACTGGTACTTTATATTACCAGCTAGAGAGAATAAACACTACACTGTGTCTAAGCACATCATAACATTGAGCACTAAAGCTGTGTTTCAAAGAATCACTTTTACTGCTGTTGTCTCCCTGTCTCTATGAATGTTTGGAGGCCATTGTTATGGATTCTGTCTTGTCTTCAGCAGCAACATCACTCTCTGCAGAATACAGCAGATGCAAGAAGTACAGGACAGAAAATGGAGAAACGTTATTGCTCACTCGACTTGTCTGAATATTCTTTCTTAAGGACTTGATATTGGGCACTATCAGAGGCTAGTTGGACTTTTCATTCAACCCTAAACAAATATATTTTGTGAGGCGTGAAGTAATATTGACATACAACATTTTGTGACCAGATGTTAATAAGGACAGTACAGAGAAAGAGATGAACAACACATTGCCAAGTGTTCTCAAGTACTGATATTCTTCAGAAATACTGGCAGAAACAGATAAAATACTAGTAACTCATATGAATAGATTTTCAGGAATCTACTTTTTTCTTGTTTTTACCAGGGAACATGAATTCCATGCTAACCACCCACCAGAGCCCTCAAGGTGGTTCCCAACAACAGGGAAAACAGGACCTTGGTTCTGCCATCCTTGCTCCCACTACTTTGGCCTCCTGCGGAAGATGTCCAGCAGCAGCATTGGGAGAACCAGCAGACAGCAAATAAAGGAGGAGCTAGAGGAAGCATGGAATAAAATCAGAAGTACCAGCAGCATATCCTCTCTGTGCTTCTGCTGGCACTTGCGCAGGATGAGACTTCTGAAAGGACTTTGTGATATACTGTTGAAACCAAAGCTGAGTTCCCATAGTGTGCTTGTGAAATTTAGCACTTTTAGTGTGAGTATGGGCTATAAGAATTGGTTCACAAAAGCACTTCTTGTATTATTATCTCTTTCTGCATTTTTTTTTTTTTTAATTGCCACAGAGGTGGATGGAATGGCAGAAAGTCTGAGTTGCCTTGCTGTAAAGCTAGCCTCTGACTACAGATTCACTTTCTGCTGCAGGCTGCTCCTGTTAAACTCACTGCACGTCAGGACCTAGACTCTCATTTGGGTGTTGGAATCACAGGATGGCTGGTTTGGAAACACTAATGTTGTTTACAAAGCTTCTCACTTATCTCTGCTAGTCTCTGAGTCAACTATACTTAAATGAGCCTGACTGATTACTCCAGCCCCAAACTATTTCTGACTGATTTATTCCAAGTAAAATAGGCAGCAGGCATCATGTGCTTTTCTCTGAAAACAACAACAACAACAACAACTACTGTTATTATTGCTATTATTGTTATTATTATCTGAAAAAGCTAGAAACAAGATCTCAGTTTTGAATTGTGGTGAAGACTGACAAAATAATCCAGAAATGAGTCAGGTTAAAAAGTTAAAAAAAGAAAATCATATGGTATTTTAAAACTAACCTCAGTGTTTCTTGCTTGCAAATAATGGTAATTAGCCAAGTTACATTTCACATTATTGTGTCTTGTATTTGATTCTCTAGCTTCCCTGTAATACATAAAGTCAGCTTTGTGTTTTGTTCACAAAGGCTATGAGATAAACCATAGAACTAGTCTCACTGATTCCAGGGGCACAGAGTCAAGGGACTGAATCCACTCCTTAAAGGCGTTCAGGAGTAGGTTATGCCATGTAAAGTTGTGCTAATTCCCAACTGATGCACCAAATGAAGAATATATACTTTCTTACACTTTTCCTCACTTAGATGCAAGTCACACTATATTTATACATGGAAGTACTGATCCTTCTCATTAAACATAGTTTTTATTTAAGTCACTACAAAGTTTTTGTTCTTATAAGTTTTTTAACAAATACTTTTTCCTTTTTTTCCCTGGAATCAGTGGAGAAACTTTCCTTCTGGATTGGTTGCTAAGAAGTATGGAATGTACAGTCCACTGTATAACAGGTATTCCTAGTTTTTAATCAAAAAAACAATGCAGCAAGTCATCAGTGATGAAAGAATAGTTCTGGGAAAAGTTTGATATTGGGAAGCCATTATATCTCCTCTTTATATATCTGAATCTCCTTGTAGCTGTATGAATCTTTGAGCATTGTCTTATGCTTCTATGTACTGATTTCTATGCACAGATACGTACAGGTTCTACCAGGGTATGTAAAAATGTGTACAGAATTTGGAACAAAGCAAAATTCCCATCCTAAGGGGAGGAAGGGGGAGGTCCATTACTTTTTCCTTTTTGCAGGAGTAACAGCAGAGAATACTCCAGCTCTTTCTCTAAAGTTGTGTTCAGCGTCTCAGGGTCATGTAGGAAACATTTTTAAGTTTACTCAACTAGTTTTCCCTTCCCAGCTCACCTTACCTCACAGCACAGGCTGCCATGTGTTCAACGGCTGGGCAATTTGGTTTATGTCAGTGCAGTGCAAGATTTGGGTAATCGGCACGTGATGTTACAGCGGCATTTGTGGATTGATGGTGACTAGCTAATGCTGTCGTAATGTGTTTCTCATCTGTTGGTCCTTTCAGACCGTTCTTCAGACTTTAGGTCCTGATCTCAATTAGTGGTAGTGATTCTAAACACTCGGAGCTGACTGATGATTGCTGTGGTATCAGAGACCGGGGCAGCTCCTGGGTGAGAGCTGGGGTCTCTTGAGGGGGGTGTGCACATCTTTAAACTCCTTTTTCATGGAACAGTGGGTGAATGCAACACAGCAAATTAAAAAAACCCATGATTTTTACCATTTTACCATTTACCATTTTACCATTACCATTACCATTTTTACCAGTTACCAATTTCAAATTATTTCAAGTTTCAAATTAAGATCACTGACACAAATGTGACATAAGAGAAGCAAATCCACTTAATCTGGTTTTAACAGACATTAAAATTTATTTTTAAATACCTACAGCTAAATTAAACTTCACTGAAATTTTACCATTGACTTCCAGAACTAAAGCTCTATTCATCTTCAGTGTGTTCAAAGTTGAGAGTCTCCTCTGTGACTTCCAAAAGCTGCTTCACATTACAAGGTTCAGCCTATACAGAGACAGAGCTCCTTTCCCTGTTTGAAGTTTGTCTGCATTCTATCACTCGGATTTTTGACATGGATTAATCACTATTATTTCACTATTGAGAAATTTAAATACAGAAAATAGATCCATTTAACTGCATAGTTTCCTGATAATGGCACTGGGCTGTTATTCTATTTTTGACTTCTGACACATGAAGATGTAGCTGCCTGATTGGATCTACTAATTGAACACAGAATTCAGGGAAGCCTCTACTTGTATTTCTTGACATAAACTGTTCCGCAGTGTTTAGTTTTACTGCATTCTACCACTGAGTGTTGATCAATCTTTTATGGCTGGTAAAGTGAGTCTCTTTTGTATGAGGTTTGAAAACACCTCTGAAATCTTTTGAGACAAAGGGAGCAGCAACTAAGTATGAATCTCTTCAAGCATTCAAAAAGAAATGTGACATGGACTTTCACTGCTGATTCCACGTGTTTGCAAAATGGCTAAATCCGTAACTGTTTAAGATGAATATAGCAGAAATGATAACGAAAGGAAAAAGGATCTTTACTGTCTTCTTAGATTATAAACATAGCACTTGGTGTTGGACTGAAGGAGATATGTTCTTAAAGAGATTAAGGAAATATATGTCCCACCGGAGATTGCAGAAAATCAGGCATTTCATTCTGGACCTCACAAGTTTTGTAAAATTACAGATTTAATAAACAAACCATTTTACGTCTATGTAAGGAACTTAGAGGGGATTTTGAAAGTCAAACACTGAGGACCCTTGCTTTGACTGTGGTGGTAAAAGTAACATCTGCCTCAGATGTTTTAACAACAGACTGTTCAGATCATTCTTTTCAGCTACGGTAGGAGACTTGACAGACATAAGCCATCCTACCCCTCGTTTCTACACTTCTATCTCTCAGCTGAACTAAACCATACATCAAAGCACACTTATCAAGGACATTCAGATTTAATTTTGCCTTTCTCTTTCAGATGTTCAGTTCATTGCAATAAATTTTATAGTTTCCTAATTAAAACTGTAGTGCAGAAATAAAAGAAAACCAATCATTTTGTTGGTCACATCCATGGGATGGTACAAAACCATTTTTTTCCTCCTCCAAATCTGAGACATAAGACCTGGCTGAAATTTCTGCTAAACTTATATACATTTATCAGTACAGACTCAGGACTCTCCGCAATGAGGCTCAGACTGCTACCCACGAGTAATTAATCAGTGATGCTGATGTGTGGTGGTGCATCTGCTTGAGAAGAGTCTTGGAATCATCAAGTGCAAGAGCAACTAGGCCCTGGATGGGAAATGGACCTGAGATCAGAGACCAATCTCTTTCTTTTAAAAGCACATTATTATAAAATCATAGAATCATAGAATGATATATGCATGATAACATTAGCTTGGGGTAAATGCAAATACAGAGAAAAAAGGCAAGGAGCCAAGGATCTTCAGCGCTCCTTCCATCAGCGAGGCTCCTTCCTCTCCCATTGCTCTGTTTCTTCATCTTCTCTTGGGCATACAGCTCTGCCCAGAGTTAGCGCACCACCAGAGACTTTTTAATTCAGGTTTGCTGATATCCTTGGTGCCAGGCATTTTTTCAGTGTTCGTATGATTCTTATGATTCGTAAAATGTTACAGGAATATTAGCTTCATTTCATGCTTTCCATTTAAAATTTCTCTCAGGTGTTAGGTTAAAAACTTCAAGTTCATTGTTGCAAGAGTTTTGTGAAAGCTCTCCTCTACAGGATTTATTTCCCTGTGGAAAGTTGAAAGGCAAGTCTCAGACAAGGCACTCAAAAAACAAAGCCAAACAAGGAAAAGATAGAAAAGCTTGAGGAGCACTGAACATTTTTTTTTAGTATGGAGAGATAATAAACAATAGCTTTCAGGGTCTTATCATGATGGATTGTCTGTATTTCAACACATGGTCTTTGTAAAGCAGACAAAACTGGTTTTATCAAAACATCAATGACAACAAAAAATGCATTTCCCTGAATCATCTCCTCCTGGTCAGAATTTACTTTGTCTGGCAGGTGTAGCCCATTTACTGCAAGAATAGGTAAAATGTTTGATGTTGCAATTGTGGAATATCAGGGAGACAACACTTAGCTGAGCACTCAGTCCTCTTCTGTGAAAGTCTGTGAAAGTTGTCTTTGCAATCTGTTTCCCAGGAGTTTCCCAGATTTCATACCGCATCAGCAACTTTATTTAGCATTACGGTGGCTCATGACCCTTTCTCATGTGGAAAATATCATCACAAAAGACGTGAAGGAAAGAGTTGCTTTGGTGACTGTGAGGTCCCTTGAAGTTTCAACAGTTGGAGAATGTGCTTACAAACTTTTAAAACTCGGTTTTGATCCAGAGATATGCATGCCTACATAATGTGTCCATTTTGATTTATGAGAGAGATAGGCAAATACTCTGAAAAAGTCTCTAATCTTTGATGTAGTTGATGAAATATTTATCTCAGTACCCAAAGTTGTTAGTGATATTGTTTCCAAGTTCCAGGGCATATATTTAGTGAAACATTAAGAATTTGGTCCAAGAAAGTGATTAATTATGGCCCTAAAGTAGAGCATAAAATCCACCATAGGAGATAATTTAAACTGGGATAACAAAATCCCCTTCACAGCCAGCAAGAGATTGTCTACAGATGCATGGGATAAAAGGCCAGTGAGAGTGATACTTTTTCAATATGATTCCTCTCTGGAACTACAGGTTCCCTATACTGGATCCCCAAACTCCTTTCTGATATTAAACTCTCCTTTAAAAAACCTCAGCATATACACTCTTCCTTCTTAGGAACTCAAACCGAGTGACAGCCTGCTGGATAACCTAGCAAATGGTTAGTGTGCTCACCCAGGAGGCAGAGCTGCGGTTCGGTGTTGGACCGCTGCCCTCCACCCGAGGAGCTCCCAAGCTGGCACTTGTCCCTCTGCTCCTGGATTGTTACTCCTCGAAGTAGAGCTTTGTGGCTCTCTGCTTTGCTGATCCAGCAGCTGACACTGTTACAGCTGTAGCTTCCTTGTCTTTTTCCTCTTCCTTTTCCCGTCTCTTAGTCTAAATCGGAAGTACAGGCAGTGGCAGTATTTTATTTCCATTCCCCCACATGCTTTCAGCTGGTGTAGTTCATGTCATTTGTATTCAGCCCCCTCCTGTTTCTTGGACTGACATCTTTTGCAGCCATCCGTATTTAATACGTTGGAACTGTTCCCCTCGTTTTCTCATCAGGCTCATGTCCAGCCCTTATAACGAAAGGCAGGTGAACTGTGTGCCAATATTTTACCTCATTCAGGCTCCCTAGTTCCCTCTAACTCCAAACTTTTCAAGAATAAGAAGCTCGGTAGAAGCCATAATTTTTCAGCTCTGCCTGTGGGCTAATAAACCTATGTTGGTGTCTATGTCAGAGAAATTTGAAAACTACTTTGGAAAACACCGTATTAGCATTTTACATCAAAATCATCAAAACAGGCTATACTGGGTTGTCTTGCAGAGCATAGGTACTGTAATTAGATGGTAAATTTTGAAATATTAACCTGTCGAGAAAATGGACAGGTTTGATTGAAATGCCTACAACTAAATAGCCACAGGATCACTCATTATGTGCTGTATGAATCCTTCCTGTCTCATATTGTCATCTTACTTCAACCTGCTTATTGTCCTGCTCTTTACACCCATGGTATTTCCTGAATGCATCAAAAGTCTTTTTCCTGTCTTTTTCATAGCTCTTTCACCAAATTTACATTTACTGCCTTCATTCCTAAGCACTTTTCATTTGTTTCTAAATACTTTTGGGTTTTTTGATATCATCTGTTGGGCTCGTCAGTTGGTTCTCAGGCCAGAAGGAAGCAAAACGAACTCATACGATTTGTTTGTTCCTGTGGTATCTCAGAATCACCGACTCTGGAAAAAAATGGTATTACTTCAGAAATCTCCCCGGATATTCTATAGAGCTGATGCAAAACCACAAAGAAAAATTTTGTAGTGACTTAAGGAGGTTTGACGGCATCTGGCAAGGCCTCAATGATTTTTTTCCTACTGTATTGCCAGAAATGAAGCTCAGATCTGGCCTGTTTTGTTGGTGGTCTTTCTTGAGGACCCCTTCACAAGATAGCTTTCTGGGAGGATTCAGAGGCCTTGGTTCTTGCTGTACCACTGCTTTCAAAGGTGCTGACTAAGATGATGAAAGATGAATGAGACATAAGTCAGTTGAAGGTTCTGTGCTGGCCATCCAGACAGTGGTTTCACTTGACACCACAGTTGCTCACATATATCTCAGTGGTGGTGATGGGATCAGGACCAAATGTCTTGCACAGCAGGGAGGAGAGTTCAGCCTGGCAAAGAGTATTGAGCTGTCTCTGGAAAACGCTGATGTAGCATTTTATGCTCTATCACATACTTTTAGTTCTTAATTTCATGCTTTCACCATTTTTTCTTTCTGGAGCTGGAGGGGAGTATCCAGTGATCTTGGGGCAATATTTTCTATATGCAAATTTCCTTCTGTACAGAATATTAATCTCTGCCATTGGCATTGACAGACAAGAGTTAAAGTTTAATTTTAAATGTAAACCTCTGACAGAGGTTTCTCATAATGGTCTGCTGTATTTATAAGATAATTGTACTTATTCTTAATGATATTTAACTTGAAAAGTTGCAAACTCCAGGCATGCTAGTCCTTTCCGTGTTGTCTGCTTAGGAAACTTTGTGTAGGAACAGTTAGCTTTCTTTCAAGATACTGTATTTTAGGGCAAAGTTGTTTTACCTTATTGGATTTCAGCTTGAAATTAGTGTTTGCTATTGCCTTAAAAGAAATGTAATTATTTCTTACCATAACCAAAATGAATCTCCTACAAACAGTAGCTGCCAGCTGGTACTGGGTTTTAAAACTTTTATAAATTGAGATTTGCAATTATTTTGGCAAAAGCCCAGGAGAGTCTTATTTTTGTTATATGCTCCTCTGTTTGCGGGAATTCATATGGATGCATTCCATCTCCAGTAAAAAGTCATATTGTGCTGCAGGTGTACAGCACACACAACCAATAAAATAAAAATCAAAGCCTCACAGGTTTCAGCCATTGTCTGTTTTTCATAGGTTACAGTGTTTGCAGGGACCATGTGTTCTAAGCCAGTGTTGGGGGCAAGATCGCGTTCACTTGCATAGTAAGAAGTGACCAGTTTTAGATGAGAAGCACAGAATATCCCTTCTCTCATGGCTTGTCTCCCCTATACTTTCCCTCCTATCCCAGGGAGGGAGGTGCTGCATCCCTGCACATGTGAGAGAGTAGCAGAAGTCAAACCAAGAGCCTCACCTCCAGCACTGTCCGCCCAAGTTCCACCAAGAAATGAATCTCTGCACATGCAGCAGCTACTGATCATCAGCTCCAGAGTTTCCTGAAAGGCCAGGGCTGTAACTGCAGCTTGCCTCACCCTGGGAAAGATCTGAGCTCAATTTCTGTGGAAAATTACAGCTATCTGAATATTTCCTAGCTCTCAACTTAAGATAGTGAAAAAGGGCTCTCTGCTTTCATTTTGTTGTCTTGAAAGGAAGGGCGTTGCAGTTGTGAGTTTTTATTTTCTGTACTCATTTCACCACTCCTTCCTTTTCTCAGTTTACACTCTGAATACCGAAAGAGATGCAGGCTTTATTTTTTGACAACTTTATAAAAATAAGTCAGCTTATATTATTTATAAAATGTTCAGTCAGAAACTGTACATTAGCCAGAATTTTTAAAAGCAGACTGACAGGGTACCTAGATTTAATATTTGACTAAGTGCACAAAATTGGAATTAAAACTGCCTATGAGTATAAAAAAACTTGTAAGATTTACTTGACTGCCAGCTAATTCATAGTCAATGTTTGCTTTTTCCAAATTTCTTGTTTTCTTTAAGTTTCCATTTATTGCTTTGATAACATGATCCACTTCCAGTGAAATAATTTTGGTCAAGAATGTCCCTGTAAAGTCTTTTCAGGTGTTTGCAGAGCTTTGTTTTTTAACATATTTTATATTGTTTAGCAAATGAGATGGGATGGAGAGGCACAGCTGCTTTCTCCGGGGAAATGGCGCAGAAGACACTTAAGTGGGACTGATCGGTATCAGAAGAGGGAAAGCATGGACTGCAAAAGGAGATGCATTCTGGAAAACCGTATTTCCATCACCCTTCACTGGAGACCCCAGCCCTCTGCACCAAGGAGGCATAATCTGTGAGTCGTGAGGACCTGCAAGGAACATTTCCTATTGAAAAAATTCTCTAAGAAAAGTGTCCCTCCATCTCATCAGGGTGGAGCTTGGGAACTGATAAGAGCAGCAAGCGAAAAACAGCCTCTGGCGTCTGGGGAGGAAAAGGGAAAGGAGGGGCAGGATTGGTGATTTTCCCTCCTTCAACAAAACAGTTCATTGAGATTGCATTGGACCAGGAAAAGAGAAAAGCAGAAATCTCTTCTACTAGGCTTATCAATGGGGCCAGAGAGGGATAGTGGAGCTCTCGCCATCCTGGATGGAGGCCTTTGGTACATGTGCCGCACCCAGCACATAAAGCCCCTTCTCATCCTTCCCAGAGCCCTGCAGGAACATCCTTAGCTGACCTGTGATTCCTGATGCTATGGGTACGGATACTGCCCCAGCCAGGACCGGCTTTTTTATTTAAGTGAGGATGCTTTTCCACAGGTTTTTCCATGTTCTTTAGCATACTCCTCCTGGTTTGAGATGAGGAAATAAAAGCATGGTTTCAAAGCCTGAACCTGATAATTTTGTCAGAGCTTCTGGCTGGTACTGGGTTCATGGTGNGAAAAAAAAGGAAAGAAAAAGAAAAACGATTAACTTCCTAGTGCAAGTCAATAGTGGTTGAGTGCTCACAGCCTGAGGAAAGCAATGTGCTCTTCCAGAGTCTACAGTGTTAATCATTCCTCTTTCAGCAAATTGCTAAGAGTATTTGGGGTGGGCCAGATTGCAGGGTTTGGAGCAAAGATGAAAAATTCAAACTTGAAAAGTACTTAATGCAGTCAGGGACTGCATTAAGATCAAAGAGCATTTAGATACACAGCTCCTTAAATTTTTGAGATCTGCAGTGGAAAACAACTGAAATGGTGAGAATTTGAAATATATTTAAGCCAGTGTGTTCACCTGAAGTACCTAAACAGGGTTATGTATACTAATTTAAACTGCTTGATTTTGATCAAAATGCAGAAGCATGAAGCAACCTAGCTCTAATAAAAGGGATGTGGTTATCTATGTAAATTAAAGCAACAGAAAAGAGACCACTTCACTCATGTTATCATTTCTTTCTGTCTTTTCCCTCCTGTTGTAAATCCACACACAGGACCTTTTTTTCCCCTACTTTGAATTTTGCCCTTATTCATTAGCATGGCAATGTGACCATTGTTCAATCTGACAGGGACACAGAGCCAAATCTGACCTTAAACATTTGATAGAGGTCGTCTTGTAAAATATATGATTTACCAACAGCTGCAGTGATTCGTTAGCGTACCAGAGGACTGGGACACAAGTTTGTTTAAACAAATCCAATAAAGTTATCATGGGAAACTGAAGGAAGTGGGTCACCAGTTTTCTGATAATATTTACGACAGTGCATAGATAAGAGAACTGGAAAGGAGGCCCCTCTTTCTACCATAGTTTATCACACGGTTAAAGCAGAAAGACGAATTGTTACAGGATAGACTCTTATGCCATACATAGCTTTGTTACTCAGACCATCTGTGCAAAAACATACATAATAGTGTGGAATTTGGTGCAAATACATGATGTTGAAGTTTAAGATTCTGATGGGAAGACTGGGGAGAATGATAGATTTCTGTAAGGCATGTATTCTGAAGGCAAAAGTGGAATTGTTAGGAAAGAGCTCTGTTCTCTAAGACCTAAGAAGTATTTGATTTTAGTTCCTCTGGCTCAAATACACTGAATCTTTAGGCAATTATCACCTATTGATTTCAAGGTCTGAAAGAAAGAAAAAGCTGGCCTAATGCCTCTGGACTTTGACATGCTGTTCTTTACTGTGGCACACAAGTAGTATGGATACCTTCAGCAGGCAAATGTTAACTTTAAGGAGAAGTAGTTTTGATGCAAATAGCAAAATGAGACTAAAGTTAACAGCGGTGACTTTCTCTTTCCTTTTGCACACCGAGACATAGGCAGAGGTAAGTGGCATGCATGCCCCATGAAACACAGCAGAGCAGCTGGGAACTCTAGGAACAACTTTAAGTATCTAAGCTCTTAAAGCCATTCTTAGCAGAAAATCCTTGCTTCCCAAATAGAAATGAGCCACAGGCTGGTAAGGTAAGTGGATAGTTCTAACTCTTTCTGAGCCATCCATGAAAGATGACAAGGACTGTGCACGTCTTATTTTTGAATAGCTAAGTAACCAGGCACAGGTATTGCTTTGCTTCAGTGGGTATGTCTTTCAAGGACAATCTCAGAAGCTTCTAAGTTAATGATAGCAAGGGTTAATTAGGGAACAGAAAGGCCCTGCTGAAACTTAATCTACCTATTATGCTTTTGTCTTTCAATAATGCTAATTTAATTAGCTGGAGTTAGAGAGAAAACAAACATAAGTAGTGCCCCATGGTGAGGGTAAAGAGTTTTGAGCTGCAAGAAAATTTTTTTGACCCCTCCAAATTGTGGTCCTCATAGCGTGCCCAGATGGAGCACGTTGAGGAACTCTTCTGGTGGTTTTTCCCTTCCCACTCACAAAGTGCACCAGGTTAAGCAAGCTGACAGAAGTATTCACTGAGTTTGGAAGGGTTTGATGGTCTCGTGGTCCTTAGAGGGGAAAGATAACAGAGACCAAAGCAGACAGCATTGAAGCAAAATTCTCCCCTTCCATTCCCAAAACCTCAGGCATTTCAGCCACCGCTAAGCTGGGTAGGCACCTTTATGGAGATAGCCCCTTGGGACTCCACCTGGGCTGCATACCCCTTACATTTCTTGGGAAACTGGACCCATCATTAGCACTGAGGGACTCCTCACTGGCTGTTTAGATTTTCAGCTGATCCCTCTAATTTGCCCAAATTCCAGGCCTATGAAGAGTAGTGGTGGCCTTTTCATAGGGAAAGACACTGGTTCATTTGTAAGGAATAAATAGCATATAAGTATGACATGAACCTTGCTGAGGTTTCCTCTTCATTAACCCCTGTTTGCTGTATTTTTTCATGAGTCTCCACATGGTTTTGATTTCAGATCATCAAAATATATTTTATATTCCTTCCCTGGCCTCCTTTGTGGGACTTTGTTTTGCAAAACAGAAAATATTTCCTGGGTATATGTCTTTGTCATTAGTTTGAAGTGGGGAAATTGTTTTAAAAAGACCAGCGCTCATAGGAAGAGGAGCTCATTCCTCCTTGCTTTCCACTTCAGGGTGGCTCTTCTTTCTGCTTGTGGCCCAGAAAGTCTTACCCTTTGTCTTCTGTATAGCTATATTTCTCTGTTGCAACCTTCACCTTAGTTGAAGGTGTGTCTCATTAACAGTGGCTGTACATAACTCATGACAGAAGACTCAGTGCAGATGTTGGTGGTGGCATCACACACCTTGCTCAACAGAGAGCAAACCTTCCTCTGGCTTCTGCAAACCTCCTGGTTGCAGAGCTGATTAGCACCCGCCCAGTGTAGCAGGAAATTTGCCTGAAAGGGGAAAACTATGTCATAAAACCAGTTTTATTTCTCTCAGCCATCTCAGTCTTTGGATGCTGGAGGAGGGAATGTAGTGGGAAACCAGAAATTGCTTAGAGCTGCTCCGTACGAGCTATTCTTGGCTGACAGAGCTGTCCCTAAGGCTGCCCTTGGTCAGACTGAGGCATAAAGTAGTTCTTGAGTCATCAGGGGTTTAAGCAAGAGCAAAGTTTGTGTAAAGCCTGCCATTTCCCCTCTTGTTCCACACCAAAAGTAGCTGGAGTGGACCAGAAATAATCGTTGCCCCCTTGGTTTTCAGCGTCTCACTGTTAGCTCTCCAAGCAAGCAATCTCTAAGTCAACAATCCTAAATTTATTGCTGTAAGTGCTTGTGTGCGACAATACATTTTGGGGTAATTTTGTGGCTCTGTTTCTGTGGTGAAGAAAGTCTGAAGGAGTCTATGGTAACCTGAAAACTGCCTGTGGATGGGCTGCAGGGAGGAGAGGGGAAGCTAAGGTTTTGTTTGGAAGCAAAGAAAAAAATGATGAAAGCGAACATGAGCCAAGACATAAAGTCTCATTTTGCTCCCATGTGCTAGTGCTTGAGCAGACTATTGTTCTGGACTCAGAGATTGGTTCTTAATTATGTGGAGCAGTGAATGGTTTGAATTACGGCCACATAGTTTGGTGAGCACAAGCCTGTTAAGAATTTTGGCTGGATAGCAGCTGCAGGGCTGCTCTGAGATCACAGAAGGTGGCTGTTGCTGGAGGTGTTTTCAAGAGTTAAGAGGCATACACGCTGCCACCTGAAGTCCCATGCTTGAATGCTTTATCTAAATCTGCCCTTGTCTTTATTCTGCTATTTCAATCTAAAATAAAACATCTTGTATTTATTGTATCATCACATTTAGACACTACCATTTTGGAATCTCCTGTGGACATCATCAGATCCAGATGTTTCCAAATGTCATCATCCATACTCTGAAATGATTACAAATGGAGATATATTTCTGTAAGCTGTTGCTACTCAGTGAAGATTGCCAGTTTCCACTGGCTTGGAGGAGACTTATTTTTAATGGGGTAGGGATGGCCCCAAGTTCAATACTGCAGATTTTTAAGTTACACATATTGTTGCATGAAGCACAAGTGGTTCAAGTCTCTGTTCTCTCATAAATTTGGATTGATTTCCTAAGAGGTTAGTGTTTTTAACACATGCAGGATGATTTTAATGTTGGGATTACACAATCTGATTACCTACCTACCTCTATCGGCAAAGAGCGTTATGTGAGTTCATTATGCACTTTGATCAGGGTATTAGAAATACAATTATTTTCCAGAGAAGAACTTTTTTTCCTTCACATCACTCCGTTTGCCTAAATTGTCTGACAACTGCACTGGTATCATATGTATTGTACACAGCTCTGTCTGTGAATGTCTCGTGAATGAATACTACTGCCCTCTACTGCAATAAGCATCAAATTTCTGCTCAAAATTGCACTCTCGCCATTCTAAATGTGCACTGAATATGGGTAAATGAGTTACACAGATGACCAGACACAAGCAGAAATAAAACCAACATCTTGGGGCAAGGGTTTATGCTGACCTCTTTGGCTTTGCATGAGATGTGAGGGCAAGATTACAATTTTTACAGCAGGGGAAAAATAACATGTACCATAATTTGCTGTTATCGTGCCCTAATTAGTAAAGTCAGGCTACATTTCAGATTTTCCCATCTGTTTACTGATTTGTGTGCAATGATATCAAGTCAGGAATATTAAATTCATGGTTTTGGCCATCAGAATGAGTATCACAGTACTCAATTCTTAGGTATTCCTCTCTCCTGGCATTCCTGCGTTAGGTATTGTAGCTTTCAGGCATAATTAACAAAGTTAGTTATGCGCTCAAGAGCAAGACCCTTGAGCCAGCATCCTGGGTCAGGTCTTACCTGTTGTGATTCTTGGGAGCACTAAGGAGATGGCAGGAGAGCTCTGTCTTGAAGCCTTGTTCTATGTGCACAATGCACTGTGGGAAAGCAAAAACCACTTATTGTTTTTAGGGAATGATGGTCCAGCAGCTTCATCTGTGTATGTCTTGCCCTTTCTCTATTAAAAAAAATTAAAAAATCTTCCAAGACAGAGAACCAAGCTCTCTTTTAAAGGAACATCTTATGACAATGTAGTACAAAAATCACCTCACTATCTTTTGCTTCTTCCTCTAGTAGATGGTCTTGATCAGATAAATGTAAATAAAGTACTTTCTAAGAGGATGAGCAACACGGATTTGAAATCTCTCTTCTTTTTTTTCTTTTTTTTTTTTTTTTTTTTTTTTTTTTTTTTTTTT
>VZTM01029335.1:0-43026 GCA_013400555.1 Jacana jacana | reverse complement strand
TGTTATTAGGATGGGTGGGAGGTGAGCATGTCTGTAAGCTTGCCTAGTTTGCCCTGTGAATAGTGCAACTGCTTTGCCTCCTGCAGGATGTTACAGTGCAGTGCATGCTAGGCTATTTTACCGACTAGCTCTTTAAACATGGCCTCTCAATCTCATCCCAGCAAGATGTTCAGGAAATGTAAAATAAATAATTACGTTAGGTTGCCTCAAAAGCTGATCGTTCTTTGAGGGGAAGGGATTTCAACTGCAGTTCTCACTTTTAACAATGGACGTGGGTCTTCTCTGGGTTCAGGTTTTCACAGGAGTAAAGGCAAGTATTTAATTTCCATGAAAAGCAGTTGAACAAATACCTTTGGCAGAGCTTTTAATCTTCTGCCTAGAGCATGTCGATATAACTGATATGTATCAATTTTCTTGGAAGTAAGTTCTTCTTGATGAATTCTGTAAGCAGCGATGAATGAATGCCATCAGATTGAAAGCCAGCAGATTGAGGTAAATTATAGTCCTCATTCTCCATGGCATATTATGAGACTGCACTTGGGCCTGTTCAAGAGGAATATGGAACAAACTGGAGAGTTTCCAGTGGAGGACTACCGAACTGGTTAGAATATGGAGCATAAAAGCCACAGGGCATAGGAGGAGCTGGGCTTGTTTAGTCTCACCAAGAGGTGGTTGGAATGATTAAATACCTGTGTAGAAATACTTGAAAGGCAGTTACAAGGATATTGGAACATGACCCTGGTACATCTGGAACATTTCTTGGTAGGGCAGAAGATTTAACCTATGGAAATCTGTTTCAAGGGTGGGTTGAACTCCCATGGTGGAGTGCTGTTAGTGCTTTGCTGTGTCTTTTCAATTAAATGATTTCCCATGTATCTCACCTAAATATCCCTTGTGGTCAGTTAAGGTAATCTGCATCTTTC
Organism: Jacana jacana; assembly: GCA_013400555.1. Classification (NCBI taxonomy): domain Eukaryota; kingdom Metazoa; phylum Chordata; class Aves; order Charadriiformes; family Jacanidae; genus Jacana; species Jacana jacana. The sequence continues at coordinate 42,103 of VZTM01029335.1, read as the reverse complement.
AGAGTTTAATTTAGCATTCTGAGTTTCTCAGCTGTCCTTATTTTTTTTGTTTCTGCTCTCCCCCTCCCCTTTTCCTGTCATAAAGAGAAAAAGGAATATGAACCATTCACAGAAATTCTCTCCCTTGTGTGGAGTTTGTTTATCTGGGAAAAAGAAGTGCTGTTGAGCATCCTTTTTTCTTTAGTGTAAAATGCAATATGTATAACATGCACATTGAGTAATATCTCACTCTGGAATAGGGCAGATTGTCTAGATTTATATTTGCTTCTCTCCCTGTTATCAAAGACAGGCCTCTGCTTTGTTTGCCACCGTATGCCAACTGAGCTTCTTACTGTGTGAGAAAATAGTTGGTCACTGAGCTGACAGTGATAAGGATGGGATAACAAGAGGTAGTTAATCACTGCAAGACAGAGCTGTGCCTGCTTCAAGGAACATCCTTATCATCCTCAAGAAGTTGGCAAATTTACAGCAAACCTTCACTGTCCTGAGATGACTCAATACCTTTAAAGGACAATGTGAGGAAGGAAATCCCTACCCAAATGACCATTGAGGAACTCTTACCTACACAGGAGTGTATTGCTAACGCTGCAAAATTTAATACACACGTGCAAGAGGGCTATTCAGTCATCCTAATGAATATGTAAGAGCTGAGGTGGAGTTATGTACTAGGTAGCAGAATAAGGAGAATCTTTTGTGTATAAATAATGGGTGAATGTCCCCGGCAAGGGGTGCTAGATATGTGTACTTCTGCCTAGCACCTGACATCAAATAAAGCAATATTTCCTCTCTAAAGTGTTTCTGGTTTTGAGATCTTTGGTTTTAGGTAACATCTGTACAATTCTCTTGGTACAGATTAAACCATTAAAAAATATCCCAAAGTTACCACTAGGTGCTTGAAGTTTCCCAGTTTTGCTGTATAAAGAAAAGGCAAAAATTTCCAAGTATAGTGAGAAAGCTAAGGACATGAACCCTGCCAACAATTTCCTTAAAGTCATCTACTGGATTAACAAAAATAGGTGTTTTGATCAAATATTTTTTAATGACTAATAAAGAATCATCAGTTATTCATTCTGCTGTATTTTATTTATAATAGAACAAAGACAGGATTAAAAATCAGAGCAGACTTTCAACCATTGTTCTGTCAAGCTTTTGAAGAAAGCTTTTTACCACATCTCTGAAAGTATCTATGAAAGATATCAAAGCATTTAGTGCTTTGCCTGCAGGAATTTGTGTAATCAACCTTCTTCTGCTCTGTTCACTGGCTGTGTAGTGGAATGATGAGTGCCAGTTTGGGGAATCTTATTCCACAAACATAAAAAGAAAAAAAAAAAAGCCTGTAGCTCCAGCATGGCAGCAGGCCAAGAAAAACCCTGTGAAAATTTATGATGTATAACTCATATATACGAGTCTTTTCTCTACTAATTTGAAAGTTTGACGGGTGCCCTCTGCTATTCAAAATTAACGCAGCAACATCAGATGCCCCCATGTAAAGAGAACACAATCCCTGTATTTACATTAAATAATTCATGAAATAATTACATGAAATAATAACGAAGTCCCTCACAGGCTGTGCGAGGAAAACTGCCTGGACAGCTGTCTTCTCCCTGGACACCCTGGGGGCGGTGCTGCCCTCTCAGCTCTCTGCTGTTTAACCCAGGGGAAAGGAAAGGTTGTCCCCCACCTGAAGTGTAAGGGACTGAAAGCCTCTTCCTTGGCCTGTCACACTCTTCTTGATACACCCCAGGAGGTGGAATGGGACAGGCAGGGGTCACACAGCAAGCGAGAGCCCTGAAAGCAGAGCAGAGAAAGGTGATTGCTCTGGGTGCTCTAGTACAGCCTCATGCCTTCTGGGGGCTGAGAGTGCTTGCTGCTTATTTAATGCAGGGAGTCACAGAAGTAACTGCAGAACTGGACCTGGGAAGAACCAACCTGACGGGGTAGAGCACTCAGAGATGTTAGCACCCTCAGCAAGTAAAATCTGAGGTTCTTTTGTTTTCAAGGTTATCTTATACTTGTTTGTTATTTTGAGCTTTTGCAAAGCCAGCTTTGGGAAGTGGACACCTTTGGACATGTTCTCTTCCAGAAGGAAGGAGCAGTGTTGTGTCTCAAGGCTTGGGCAGACAAAGGCTTTTATAACAGCATTTTGAGTAGTTAAGACAGTGTTACTGATATGGCCCTTGTCCTTACATCTGTCCCTTGTTTCCCCTCTCCTGTCCCAAACTTCCAATACAGCGGTCATGAGTTCATGAGTTCTTCCTTGTGCTAGGCCTTAATCTCTTTTTCTTCTAGCCCCCATTTCCAGGGCTGTGAAGAAATCCTGGGATGCCTTCCTGTCAGACAGGGCAAACTACAGCAGCAACTGCAGCTCATGGTCTTTCTCTTAGGAGAATATTAAATGTATGTGCCTTGTTTTTTGTCCACTGTATACAGATTTCTGTGACAGAGCAGAGCCTGGCATAGCCCACCAATCTGCCCCTTGCATGCTGAACCCATTTAAACTCCACGACAACTAAGGGTACTCAGAGAAGCAAACAAGGGACCGTTTCTGTATATGCCCTTTAGAGTAAAATTAGAAGAGTTAATGATACACGACACCTTCCAAATGTCTTCCAATGCCATCCAAATAAAACAGGATGGCATAAGACACCAGGCTGCTTTCAGAACAGAAGACCTTTATTCCTTTGGCTATATATAAGGACTAGCCCATATTTGTGAACAAAGGGCTTTTCTAAGGCAACACACTCATCAGCAAGGTGGAGAAAATCATGCCACTACTAATAACACTGAGGAATATGACATACTGGAGAAAAACTTCCTGCAGTATTTGCAGCCCCTCTGTTTTGCAAAATACTGATCTTGATTGCCTTGGAAGGATTTTAAAATTTTGAGCAGCCATCACAGCAATCTTCTGGGAATTTTTTGTGGGTTTTGTGCCTTATTGTAAAGCATAAATGGTAGTTTCAGCCCCACATGGCATGTTGCAAGTCACTCTCAAGCAGAGATCTTTTCCATAACTCTGCTTTTTGTATGGATGCAAAAGAATTTTATTTTAAAAGTGTAATCAGTTCAGAAGCAATTAATAAACAGTTTGCAAATGTTATTCCTTTCTGTTAATTAGTTTTCTTTAATAGCTAATCATTTTGAGTAACAAAAACTAACATGGCATGTGATAAATACACAAGTGGTGCTTCAAATACCTTTTGATAAATACTGTTATTTATTTCTTCCTAGCAGAATGTAAAGCAAACCAGGCTGGATTCCTGGTACATGAATTCTTCTCATCTGGGTGTTGTTTCAGCGTCTGAGGAGCACTTTCCAGTTCAATATGTATGATAGCACCTCATGAATATACCAGTCTTTTCTCAGCGCACAAAATTTGTGCCCTGTTCTCCCTGTAGAATCTGAGGAATTAAAGAAATGGGTTTGGGTTACTGTTGCAGATTGTATCACTTGTGAATTCTCCATAGCTAGCTATTAGATCCATCAGCTACACTGACAGCACTGGAAGGGTGGGAAATTATTTGGGATCTGGAATGAAAACCAGTGTTGACACATCCTAAGATAAAAATAAATATTTTAGCACAGCCTTTTCTTAAAGGCACTGTGCATTGCTGCAATGTTCCACTGGTTGTCAAAGGGATGGAAAGAGGGAAGAATCCTGGCCCTCCTGAGAAACAGCATATGACCCTCAGTCCCCTGTGCTTCAGGGAGCTTAGAGATCAGAATGCGTTTTATGAAAGTAGCGGTGGAGGAAAGGTGGTGCCATATTGAGAAAAAGAGCTCCTAACCCAGGGGAGGGTAGGCCACAAAAGAGGGTTTACTTAAATTTACATAATCTCTGTTCTAAAGTTACCTGGGTGTTATTGAAACGAGAATTGTGCTGCCAAGGACATCTAGGAGGTGGGAAATTGGTCTGTCACCTACTTGTTTATTATTGTAATTTTGCAAGACTGACATCTAAACCCTGATATTTTTTGTCAATACACATTCAAGCATTACGCATCTGACAATCTCTCCTCGTCACTGACCTGGTGGAAACTTGTTAGCTTCCTGTTCTACGCTGCCTGCAGTGTCTTAAACACCTCAAAGGGGATGAATTTTCCTTGCAGTGTTTGATACAATCTGGAGCAGTCCTACTGTGCACAGACTGTAAGGAAAAGAAACCTGGTGGGGGGGGTGGTGGTGGTGATGTGGTGTAAACATAGATAATCCAGTTCTTTTTCAAGACTTTGTTTCCATAGTCTATTTTGTTTAATAATGGTCATCACAAAAGCAAAAGATTATTTTTTTTCACTGTAATCTGACTTCTTTGGACCACCTGTGATAGTTAATGCTGCGCAGGCATGTGCACTGAAGAGGCAATCACTTGGAAATGTAGGTGAGGATGGTCTCAGGAGATTTTAACAGCCACATGTTAATAATTTGGGATATTTTGCAGTGGTTTTCAATGAGCAAGGTTTTGAGGGCTGTCAACACCCTGATATGGTGATATATTTGAGACTCAGCCAAGTGCCTCATATCAGGTCAATAAGACCTGTCATGAAGTATCAGTTCAATCAGAACATGCTCTTTTCCTCTATTTCCCAGCTTCCTCTCTATATCTTGCCTCATTTCCCAGCTGAGTCCACCAAGAACGTGAAAGCAAAGAAGTAGCAACCTTGCTTTGAATTTCATTAAGATGGTTCTCACCAGGTAGGATCTACCTAGTCTAAATTCCAGAATTAATCACCTCTCAACAGCATGTTCTGGCCTGACATATATGATGACGACAGAAATGGGAACTGGAAGGGTGGGACACTAATGCTTTCTTGGGTTCATTTCATCTCCCACCAAGAAAAAAGGGAACGTTTTCACTGAACTTCGAAGAGGAACAGATTTTCTGCCAGGAAACAGAGAACTTCAATTTTGACATCATTTTGGATATTAGAAGGGTGAAATATCTATTTATTCCACTGCTCATGGTTCTGGTTTGGGGTGAAAATTTCATCTTGAGTTTTCAACTGAGAACTTCAGGGAGTAGGTGTTACTTTTTGGAACTATGGAGAAAATATCGTGTGCGTAAAATAGCCCCGGCTTATCAACCTCCTACATTAGCAGATGTGAATGAGTGCCATTCTGCCAGACCTGGCACTTCTCAAGACTTTGAACCTTTAAAATAGGCTTGGCCACCCTAATTAGCTCAAACGAAGTAATTTATTTGAATTAAAGTTCCAGTTAAACACAATATTTCTGCAGAAGTGTACTTCGATTTTTTCTTTCCATTTTTCTTTATCTGGTTCAGCACAAGGCTAAAATAATTCCCTTTTAATTTTCTTTTATTACTTCTTGACCAGAGCCTTGTCAGTTGTCTTCAAATAATTTATGTAGGTGAATCAAACCTGTTAATTCATTCTGCTGTTCTGATTTTTTTGCAAATTCTAATGAAATGAGATAATTATTAAATCTATTAATATCTCCTAGTACAAAAATAAATTGCAAAATATCTACTAATATTACCTAATGCACAGGCCTGACAGAAGAGTCTCCCAAGTCTTTTGATGCAAATGTATTTTATTATGTTAAAACAGCATTACAGAGTCCAGGATAAGAAAAAAAAAAAAAGTTTCTCACAACAGTCTTTAACATAAAGGAAACCTGATTTTTTTTGTCAAATTACTTGTTCTTATGCTGGAGAAGGAGAGAAATTTTAAGCTGGTGGTCCTTGGTCCCACACTAACATTACTGAATCTGTCCCATTAAATGACTTTATAATCTTTGTTTTACACTTTGGAGGTTCAGAATTCCTATACCCTATCAGGCAGCCAAATAAATATCTTACATAAGTAATGGATATTTGCATTCTTTGGCTGAAACATGATTTTTTAATAGAAAATGCTTATGATAACAATTGCCTGTAAGTGGAAAACTGGAATAGCTGGGAGGTTTCTGTCTCACCCACACTGGGTTAGACTAGTTCACCCTGTCTCTTTTTCTGTACTTTTAATAAGAGGCAGTATAAAACTCCCCAGAAAACACACTCTCCCTGGATTGTAGCCAGCATATATAGTTTTCCTCTTTTATTTCATTATATAATTTTGCTTTCCATTTTTCTCCCTTTAAAACTCCCACACGGCACATGGCTTATATCTTTCCTATTTCCAATCAGAAAACATGCTATTTGGAGACGGAAAATAATTTTCAAACTAAGCTTATGAATAATAGTAAACTCTCAGTATTTCTGAAAGCTGGAAAAGTCTATGAAAGTGTTGACTCAGTTCTGGCAGACAGAATCCCTCCTGCTTCAGAGACCTGGTGTTATTCTGCCTTTTCTACCTGGTACCTAGCTGATCTATGGTTGTTTTCTGCAACTCAAAGAACAGTTGTCTTGCCTTAGGTAGAACGACCATTTTAGTAACAATCTCTCGAGATTGCTTTGAGATCTTTTGGAAATGGAGGCTAGGCTTGTCATCTGGTGAAAATTGCCCAAAACTATCACTCAGAAAAAATGAGACCTGAACTGCTTTGCCAGCTTTAACACTTCAGATGATTCTGGTATGTACTGAAAAAACAAGGAAAGCACAAAAAGGTGTTACGGGGAAAGCTCACCCGAAGCTCTGAATTAATCTGCCTGGTTCCAAATGATTCATGTATGCAACAGAAAGAAACATGAAGCACAGAGGAACTCTTAACAACTTTACATCATTATAACACATTAGTGACCCCAGAAAAGACCATTAGTTTGCTTTAACACATGGAGACAACTAAAGCATCCTGGGCTGACCTGAAAATGAGGTAATTGGTGATTTACTGGCCATCTCAATGAGGCAGCAATAGTGAAAACAGTTGTTGCTGAGGGAAGGAACCACATTCTCATACGTACAGCATCATCCAGAAGGCTAAGCTTGAGCTGGAACTGCTACATGTACAAGCTGGGCTACCAGGCAGATCTTGGACACTTTTACTAGCTGGAGTAAGCATACTTGTCAAGGCCAATCAAATCTCTTGATTTGGGGGACTTAATTTAATTTAATTTAATTTAATTTAATTTAATTTAATTTAATTTAATTTAATTTAATTTATTGCCAACCAGCACAACTTTTCACAGCTGATTTGGATATTGAGAAAAAAGAAAAAATAATAATGAACATTTAGGGAAACACCTTTCCTCCTGTTTCCCTGGCTCATCTTCAGTGAAACACAGCTCCCACTCCTTCCTGGTCCCAGCTTCCCTTGTTTATTGCCATCCCTTATGCTCAGTCTCTCTCAGGGGTAGGATGGGCAGTGAAGGAAGCTGAGGTTGGAACACAATGGTTTCTCTCTGACAGTTCATGCATTTTACTCCTTTTCCTTTGCTCTGGTGTGGGTCACCAACAGGTTGCAGTCCTGGGGGTGTCCATGCTCTGGTATGGATTCTCCACAAGCCACAGTCCCTCAGGCATGTCCCTGCTCTGGCATAGAGCTTCTATGGGTACATCTTCAGCCATGTACCCAACAATATCTTTTTCCATGTGTCTCCTCACATACCTTCTCCCATTTGTGGGTGCTGCTCTTTCTTAAGCCTCTTTGAGCAGGCATGCCACGTGCTCTGCCATGGATCTTCTGACTGGCTCTGACAGGCTGAGATTTCCGGAGCAACAAATGTTCACATCCATTTCAGAGTTAGCTGGGAGTAGCTGTGCCTGGCATGGGGCAGCTCACTGATTCCTCACACACATGGCAACCCTTCAGTGTTACAGAAGCCCTGCCAGCTGTGCTCAGTGCTGTGTCGTTGCCCTGAGTCCATGGTGCCACACACAGTCATACTGGAGTTTTCAGCTGGGGGGCTGTGTGTTCTGCAAAGAGTGTGTATGTTTCACAGATAGAAATTACCAGCCACCTGCTAATACCATCTCCCTTAGCAAATAAATCATAAATCTTAAGTAACTGTGGTGGTCTGGTCTTGTGGCTGCCTCACCATGGACTGCTCAGCGCAGCTTACATTCCATTTACATTTTTTTCTTTATTGTCTTATTCAAGAATATGTGGCTAGAGCAGGGAGCATGTTCACATCCTTTCTGGGAGGCAGGCTCTGACCAGGAATCTTTTTGCAGGGAGGTACCTTCAAGGAGGTTTTTGTAGTCCAGACAACCCAACCCCAACTGCAGGAAGAGGAAAAAATATCCATACTGTGGGGCCAACTATCTTCCAGTGCCCAAGTGAAGGGAAGTATCAGTGTGGCACAGCAAACTGCAGCTCATGCTACTTGGGGTGCACTACTTCAAGGTGTTTTCTGCTTTCTGCAAAAATATGAGAATATTACAGTAAAACATTATGCTAAAATAGACTATGAGAATATGCTAAAATATGAATCTGCCTTAGCAGCTTTATTGCAGAGCTCAGAAGTTTGTCCAAATATGCACTTGATTCTGCCTTCTGAAATGGTCTAAGTTTTAATAAAAGGTATTTCCCCTGTGGCTGAGTCAGAGAAATGCAGTTTTCTTACAGGACATCCTTGAAGGAAAATAAATCTTTTATACCAGGCAAAATTGCCCAGTCACTGCAGTGATGTTAACTTAATATTGCTTCTCCATTTTATTAGGTAGCTGCAGCATCTTTAGCCTCTACCACTGGGTAAGTGCTTCCTGACCTTCTTTGGCTAAGAGAGTGTAGGATATTTTTCTCTTAGCAATGAAACACTCTAACACTCATCCCATGACATCTACAGCAAATGCATACATTTTAATGTGCCTACATTTTAACTGCTGTCCCAAAGCCTAAAGGATAACATTTCCAAAAGTATCTTATGTCTGATTTTTATTTAAACAACCACAGATGCAAACAGCTATACAGTTTCAAAAACATCATGAATTCTTTCTGCTTTGTCATCTGACTATGTCTTTACAAATAATACAAACCAAAATAGTATTGAAGGTTTGTGGCTACAGTGTTGCAATTGTTTCAGCATTTTCAGGAGGAGTGGGACTTGAGCCCTGAAGATCTAGAGATAAATGTCTAAATTATTTCAAAAATACACTTAGGCTTCTGAATAATTTAAATAATTTGAATCCTTTTGCAAATTTTATGAAACACGTTCATGATAAAATAGAAGAATAGATACTAAATACTTGTAAGTCGCCAGAAAATCCAACAAAATGCAAATCACAAGAAGAATGCACTTCTTTTTTTTTTTTCCCAGGCTTGCACTGTGATTTGTTTTTGCTTCCAGAGAAAGAAAGCACTGATAAATGTTATCAATGAGCTTTGAGGAGAGATGTTGCTCAAAGACAATCCGTCAGTGTTTTCTTGGCAGCATGTCAAGAATAGGAGCTGCATTCTTGTGGGTTCTGGCAAAGAAATCAGAGCTTTCCCAGTCCACAAATGGCAGAACATCAAAATGTTACAATGCTATGTTCCCAAATATGATGAGCAGTTCCTTTTTCTAATGAAAGATAATGTGAATATACAGAAGCCACATTTCAAATTTTACTGTGTAATGAGTATAATCCTGTTATTAGAAGCCCTACAGATCAGAGAAACAAGGTTGGTTTTTTTTCTAATTATGCTTCTAATTCATTGTGTGGCCTTGAGGCAAGCTGCTCCACATCTCTGCACCTCAATTTCCCCAACAGCAGGCTGGAGACAATAAGAGCTACCCCCCTAGGCTGCTGGGAGTCCAAATAGATCAGTATTTTTGAAAGGATTGAAACTGTAATACAGAACTTGTTATGTAAGTGTGAAGTAATAAAATGCAAACTAATGAAATGTCACTGCTCATTTTCTGCTCTGTGCCCCTTGGGACAAATAAACTGTGAATGCAACCTGAAATATTCCAACATTACATCTGAACAGCCACAGTAAAATGGAAAAATACTTATTTCAGATTCTAATCTGTATTAGCATTTTCTCCATCATTTTTACATTCATTCTTACATGGTGCATTGCAGCTTGATTCCTTTCTTGGGTCTCATTCTAAAAAAATTGTTTTGCCCATTGTCTTCCAGTTGTTCTCTCCTAAATACGTGACTCCATTGCCCTTTGTATCTGCATGGTGACACCACTCCTTTAACAATGTGCTTACTTTGGTCTTGGGTTCAGAATACCTCTTAAGAAAAAGAAGGATTATAACTGTTCACTCCCTCACCCTACCCCAAATTTCCTGTGTGAAGTCAGGCAAAGGCATTTAGGATGTCCCATACCACTGTCAACCCAGGGTCAAAGGGGCTAATTGATGGCACTGAGGTAGCACAATGGTCACAGGGAGTTTGGATGGCTACTGTAATGACTATGCACAAAAGGACAAGATAGAGAGATGGGTGGATAAATAACCACAGCTTCACCAGATAGAGTTTTGCAGCTGCAGTTCTACTAGTAGTGGCACCAATCTGAATGCACAGGTACCTATTGCAGCCACCACCCACCTAATCCAGGAGGAGCTTTTTCTGCAATACCTTTGGCATTAGTTCACGGTGTCTGTATCTTTTAATTCCTGCCTTGGAGCCACTGTGTTATTCCAGTGCTGGGCTTCCCCAGGCAGTTGCCATCCTCTTCCAGATCACCTGTTTCTAGGCAGCTCCACCAGTCCTTTGAGAACAGCATCCATAGTGCTGAACACTGGCAGACTTATCTGGGGGAGCAAAACCAGATTTCCAGCAGGAAATAAAAAGGCTACAGATTTGGTGAAAGCTCTTAGACTTGCCATGTATAGGTTGCATGTGCACTAAGCAGGGATGCTTTTGGCTGAATATAGAGCAAAAAGTTATTGCCTCTGCAAACATTAGATATTTACAATCACTCACCTGAAGGCATACTGCTACATGGAAGACTATTCCAAAGAGGTCAAGTAGCAAGTTAATGAAAACAAGGAAGAATGCTCACTGAAAAGGTTGTATGAAGTGGCTCAAAGGTGGCATGGTACACCAAAGACCAGGAGTAGGACACTAAAGTACTGCCACCTCCTGAAAGAACCCTAGGTTCTGAGTGGTGTGGGAACACTCCAGGAGACTGCTCAGATGATCAGAGAGGATTGTGGCAAAACAACACAGGGTCCTGACAAAGACTCCTCTAAACTGGGGTGGGGCGGGAGAGGGTAGAGGGGGAAGTAGACAGGAGATGGATCAGATCAGTTTTTGCTTTAGTTATTCCATGCTACAGCTATTAATGCAGCTGTAGCAATGCCCTCACTTGAAAATGAGGATCATTTTGTTCTGCTACTGCTTCTACATATCACCGTTTATAGCATTTATTAACAATCTTTTATAGCCTTAGCAGGCTAACATTTCACATACAGACCAGGCAAATCACAGTCAGCAAATACAGCCACCTGCTGTTTTGCTCAGCGATGGCACTGACACAAACATGCAAAGCAGCGTGGCAGGTACAAGCATCACCAATGCATTATTTCCCTGGGAAAGGGGGAAGAGGGGAAGCAAGTGAGACCTGCTCGGGCATACACCAACATGGTTTTCTACTTGAGCCAGCAGACAATACCGCAACGTAGACAGCAAAACAAGTTTGAAGATTACTGAAATTCAAATTATTTCAGACGATAGTACAAGCTTTCAGGTGATCTCTGTCCATCTGCCTGGAGTCACAGCACCCTTCTGCCGTACAGGGGGAGTTCACGTTAGCCACGATGGTGGATATAAGCGCACAGTCTGCTGCTCTGGACAGGCTCCAAGTTTACCTGATGCAGGATGAGTTACTGCCTCTCCCTCAGTCCTAGCAGCAAAAGCTCACACTGTGGCTGCACCCTGCATGCAGTGGGGAGGAGAAGACCCTACTGGGCCTAGCAAGTTTTATTCCTGCGAGTTTCAGTACTGTTATTATTGACTTCAGTGCTCCAAGCAACTCCCTCGTTCAGTGCATGGCAGGGCGAGAGCTGATGGTTGTTCCTCCGCAGTACTGGCACAGCCCATTTCTGCCACTGTGGCCAGCGGCACCTGCACAAACTGCAGGTGAGGATGTGGGAGAAAGCAGCATGTCTCTTGCTGCTTCCCCAGATGACAGCAGACATCCCTTTCTTCCTCATGTGCTGCTGGGGCCTGACGCATATGGTGCTGAGCAAATGGCACATGTTGGTCTCGCCAGCCCCCAGCAGGACTCCTTCCCTCTCAGCAAACACCCACCAAAAAAAACCCGTAGCCTAGATCTGCCACTACTGCAGGCTTACTTTGAAGGAGTCCCAGATTTCCTTATATCTGCTTTTCCTATCTTTAGAGGTCAAGATGGGAATGCTACCTGCAGGCTAGGCCCAGTGATGGCAGGGTTGTGTGGATGGGCCTGGCTCGGCAGCGCTCAGGGCTGGGCAGGGCAGGGAGGAACTGGAGACCGGCCCTGCTGCAGCATCATTGTGGCAGGGGCTGACAGCCCTGGGGGGGCAGAGATGGGGTCCTGGGAAGTCAGGGCTGGTGGTGCCCTCAGGACCCCGTCAGCTGGCTAGGGCTGTTCAGGCCCTTAAAATGGCAGATAATGTCTCAATGCATCCAATATGCTTAAGACATTCTCATGTGCCTCAAGTCTAATTAAAGTTCATGGTGGTGGTATGGCAAGACACAGCCAAGTGCGTGTGCAACAACATAACCAAACAAAAAAAGAGAAAATTGACTTGTCCTGGTAGACAGAACAGAGGAAATCTGGGGTTCTGGGAAAAAAGCAGCAGAGAGAAGTTCTGGCAAAGGTGTCCCTTTATTTACAAACCCACATTGGGAAGAAATGCTAGTCACCCATTTTGGACCAAGCCTGTGATTTTCAAATGCATCTTTATTGATTGGTTAATTTCGCTCACGTAGTATGAACTTTATTTTACAAGAACCTGCAGCTGACCAACACAAAGAATAATTACCATCCTTACCTTGTACAATAGCGGCCTAGCACAAAATCAGAAGTAAATGCCACAATCCAGTTAAAAGAACCATAAAAGAATTAAACTGTAAAATCTACATGTAACAAATGGCTAAGATTAGTCCCACAGGTCACTTACAAAACCAACAGCGGGAGGGGAGAGGAGGTCTGAACGCAAAACCAAGCACCCCAGATGCCACCTTCTTCTCCCCTGAGTGTGCCTATGCATGGGCTCACTTGAGACAGCACACAACCAGGTGCTTGGCAGCATGCACGTGAGCAAGTGGGACAGTGGCAGAAAGATGCACACCATCTTTCCGCATCATGTCTTTTACCCTAGAACGCTTCCTGGGTCTGTTCTCTGCTTCAGAACATTCCAAGCTTCCTAAAACAAGAGACTGATGTGGGTTTGCACCGAAAGGATGTGAGAAGAGCCTGGTAATTGAAGGAGTGGGCCAGAAAGAGAGGACTGAGCACTGCAGGCAGAAAATGCAGTTATCTAGTTGGCTGTATATACAAATCAATCCAACGCATTTATTCCAGGTGAGCACACGATGGAACAGCAAACCTGAAGTTCAGGATGAAAAACGGGAATACTAACCCACTCGTTTAATCCTTTGTTCCCATGCTTTCCATCTGCTGTTATGACTCTTCTGTCTACACGTCTTGCATAGCTTCACTTCTCTCCCATTCATCTGCTACTTCCCATACCACACGGGCAGTGCCTTCCTGCCCCACTACACTACCTCCTTGATCTTCACACTGTTCTGACAGTGACTCCCACATAACATTCCCGGTCTGCACTTCTACCTCGTACACCTCTGTGGAACAACAGTGAGAGAAGGTTGAAGCCTGATTTCCTGTCTCCCACAATCAAAGGAACACTCATCTCGATTGCTCACTCCTGAGCAATGCTGAGAACTGGGATCTAGCTTCATGTAAATAGAGCAAACACCTTCAACTTATTTTGCAATCTGCCTGTCTTCATCCTTCTTGTCTTTTCCTCCCTCTTGGTCCCTCTCTTAAATGTGGAAACATTTAATGTAATTCAGGTCCAGCTCTCTGATTTTAAGAAAAAAACCCCAGAATTTTCCTGCAAGTCAGCTCACTCCCCAAACCCCATCCCCTCATCAGAGTTATGGCAGTTAAAATCTGGGAAAATCTGCTGTTTGTGCCACTGGGAAGGAACTGCTTTGGCATGACAGCATAAGGCTTGCACAGGACAGCATCTATATGACACCTTTCTAAGAACAATGCTGGCTTAAAATAAAATAATAAAAGAAACCCAGAACTACAGATAATCTACTCCCCTTCCCCTCGAAGTATAAAAGCACCTCTCTTGTGGTGAAGAGTGGCACTGTTTTCCAACCACAAAAAAACAGCAAAACACACATGGGAGCAACCGATTTCTTCCACTTGTGCATAGGGTGCAAGAGCTGTACAGGGATGAGACACAGAAGGGAAGGCTAAACCCACAGGACTTCTGCCATCTTCAAATCTGCACCAGACTGGCACAAAGGCAACACTGATCGATAATTTTCTTTGTTCACCAATAATGAGACTATTAGTAATTAGTTGCTTTAAATCACAGCAAGGGAGACTGAAGTTAGGTAGCAAGAAAAACTGTCTCACTTGTAGGCTAGCTAGGAACTGGAATAGACTATCTTAGCAGTCTCCAGTGTCAGCCTCGATGAAGTCCACTAAGAACAAGTTACCTGAGCAGGCATGGTGAACATGTTTGGTATACTCAGTCCTGTCTCAGAGATGGAGTGGGCTAGTCATTCTCTTGAGGTCCTTTCTAGCCCTATGCTTATAAGTTTATCAGTTGGCTTCACTGAAAAGAACAAAATGGTCACGTCAAATTTTTCTGTCCAGCACTTGCAACTACAGCAATAAAGCAAAAAAAAAAAACCAACAAAAATCCTTCCTTCTCCTCCTACAACCTTCATGTCTCACAGCTGAAGAGTTCCCAGCTCTCAGAGTTAGCCCTTCTAATACTGATGGAAGCAATGGGAGACACAATACTCTTGGAATGCTTCACAGGTAGCAGCTGGGGTGAGGACTGTCAGTGCAGGATAGCCTTGTGCGGGCTGAGTGATGTATTTTACAGCTCACTGAATGCTCACAGGAGTGCAGCCCATGCCATGGGCAAGGCTGACATGGTCAGTGTACAATGCATGGCATGCCTTCTTCATCCAATGGAAGTGCTACACAAAACTGGCCATCCTGCCCAGTCACCCTCTCGGTGCTGAACCACACTGGCTTGTCCAGCAGCCTCCAGTACAGGCTAACTACTCCCAGCTATGGCAAGAGAAGAACTACAAACACTGAATTCTCCCCTTCCCTCAGCACAGAACTCCTCGTTAGCCTCTCAGTTCACCTTTTCACCTTCTCAGTCCCCTTACCCTCCCTCCCCTCAATTTAAAAAATAATTGTTATAACTAATGCATGGAAGGTGATGGCATTGTGCATGTGGTTCACTTCCAGTCTTCTTCCCCTCTTGTCAGGCATCCTCCTTCCTCCTCTCCAACATCCCCCCACCCCCCCAAAATCCATTCCATCAGTCCATCTCGCCTGCATGCCTTGGGGGCTGGTGCTCACTTGCCATAGACGCTTTCATCGCTGTAGGCCACATAGAGAAAATAGTCCTCCTCGTGGTTATCCTGCAAGGGGAGAAAGGGAGAAAGTAACAAACCAAAGCCTTGTAACTCACTACATGTGAAAAAGCCCAACCAGGAGACCATTATAACAACCAGAGGACTTAACATCTCTTTCACTTTCTCCTGATACTAAAGAGAGCATATAGCACCTCCTCTCTGGCCACAGCTCTACCTCCAAACTCAGGCATGTTACATTTCTGGACACACTGAATTTACTTAAAAAGCCACAGCCAGAGCGTGCTGCAAGTGTGCAACAAAACCAGCTCTGACTGTTGCAGGCTGTGCTGCAGAATCTCAGTGGTGGTACAGCCTTAAGATCAAGAGGAGACTTGAAAGGTTTTAACAAGTCAAAAATCACCTCCAGATACTTCAGTGTTTGAAAAAAGTGTTTATTGTTTTTCAGAACACTTTGACAAGTGGCTGTATTTCTAGTCCTGTTTTACATATGGGCAGTAAAGCTGAGACGTTAAGTGATTACACTGTCACAAAAAGTCTGCAGAGCACCAGGAACAGAGTCCTGAACTGTCTTGGACAGTTAGACATGCCTTCCTCCTACATGTCCAAATTTGGAAAATTCCCTGTGTGTGTTAATTTCTTATTATCTGCATCAGTCCACACACATATTGTCCAGTTATTGTCAAAAAGTGATAGGTCAAATAAGGCTCAGAGCATCATACTGGAGCTTTCCTATTAAAAAACGCTTACCCAGCAGAAGGAGAAATCAAGGAGAAATCAATCCAGGCTGCAAACCAGCCGTGATATAATGGCTACATAATTGAGGAACATTTCTCTGATGGGCATAGAATCCGCCTTTAAGGTCAATCAATTAACACTGCTCAGCAGAAATGCAGGCTGGTAATGTTCACAGTGTCCTACAAGGACCTCACACATACAGCACAAGCTATGAAAAAGTAATTCTGAACCAAGAATACGTCTTCCTCGACAATGCATTTACAGACAGTTGGTCTTTTACAGAATCACAGAATATCAGGGATTGGAAGGGACCTTGAAAGCTCATCTAGTCCAATCCCCCTGCCGGAGCAGGAACACCTAGATCAGGTCACTCAGGAACGCGTCCAGGCGAGTTTTGAATGTCTCCAGAGAAGGAGACTCCACAACCTCCCTGGGCAGCCCCTGCCAGTGTTCAGTCACCCTCACCGTAAACAAGTTTTTCCTCATATTTAAGTGGAACCTCCTATGTCCCAGTTTGCATCCATTACCCCTTGTCCTGTCATTGGATGTTACTGAGGAGAACCTGGCTCCATCCTCCTGACACTCACCCTTTACAGATTTATAAACGTTAATAAGGTCACCCCTCAGTCTCCTCTTCTCTGAGCTAAAGAGACCCAGTTCCCTCAGTCTTTCATCATATGGGAGATGCTCCACTCCCTTAATCTTCTTGGTAGCCCTGCCCTGGACTCTCTCAAGCAGTTCCCTGTCCCTCTTGAACTGAGGGATTTACTGGCTAAAAGAAAATTTCTTTTGTATAAACAGGAAAGCTAGTGTGTATGTTCCATACCCCCACCCCAGACAGGTTTCCTTTGAAATATAAACAATAAAGTGGTTTATTTCAATATTTTGCTAAAGTAGTAGGATCAACATATTACTGGTGGGGCAACAGCTCACCAGGGGGTATGACAACCCTTTCAACTAGCACAAAATCAATTAAAATGATGAGGCTTCCTGGGGCTCCTCTTTATAACCGTAGGATGGAACTTCCCTAAACTAAGATACAGCCCAGGTCAAGGGGGTCTGTGTTCAGGCATCTGTGACCCACTGCCAGCTGAGTAGTGCTCAGTTGTCCTTCAGTGAGAACATGCATTCTTCTGGACGCTCGAACAAAAGGAAAAAGAGATGGGACAGGCTTACCTCATACAGCTGGCCCATAGTAGCACTGGTGGGAGGGATGGTATTATTGACAAAGAAGAACAGGGCATCCTCTGGCCTCAGGTGGATCCGCTTTCGGATTAAGAAGTAGAATTGGCCAACTGAAGAGGAGCAGAGGAGAACACCTTAGAAACTTTTTTTTGGTAGCCCTAACCATGACTGTTTTGTTTTGATGGTGGAAGTCACATACTCTATGTAGGGAAAAATGAACAATGTGGGAAAGAAAGCAGTAACTTCAAGACTGTTACTATATAACCAGCCAATCCACTTGGAGATGGCAGCTTCTCAGGTACATGCCTCAGGCTGTGTACCCTCTAAACCCACACTCTACCTACTACGGTATGAAATGCTCTAGTGCTGGGGTTGCTGAGGAGACCTCTAACTAGCTTAACCTTGAAGTCCTATAAAGACACCTTAAAGAGGTTAGCCTCAGCATAAATGTTCATACAATTCCTGAAAACAAATTCCTGAAAATAAATTCCTTACTATTTGCTTGAGCTATGTTGCACAAGCAGGTATTTCACAAGCCATTAGATACAGCAAGAAAAAGAAATGCCGTTTCTTTAACTCATTCACGCTCTCAAATGAAAACTAATGTAATCACATACAAAAATGACCAGACCATTCAGAAAAGGAACTTTGCAGCCATAACACCAACCACAGGGGTGGAAAACAATGGGACTATTTCAAGAACTTGTCTCTTCCTGCAACGAGGACAAAGCCTCTGGCAACTCTGCAGCCGGGTCATCACTGACTGATGATTATGCTACTGCCTATGATACACAATTCAGTCATTGTCATCATGGCTAGCGGTCAGCAGTGACACATGCATGTTTGCTAACTCAGTGAGATGTGTCAGATCCCCTCAGAGAATCTGTTGTGATCCAGACTGTAAGGTACATAAATATAACAAGGGCAGCCAGGTAAACTGTGGTACCTATGAGACACTGAGCCTGCCTCTGTATTTTGTTGGTGCTCATCGCAGAATAAAAAGCACTTCTAAGATTTTCTCATTGAAAAATGGGAAGAAAGGAAACAGACTTTGTTACCTGTGAGGTCAGAAGGCACAAGGTACTTCCTTTTGTCTAAGTCTGGTACTCTGGCTTTTGGTGCTTTTTCCACAATTACCTGGAGAGACAGAAAACAAGAAACAACCCTTTAGTACCATAAATGGAACGGACTGTAAAGCATCAGGGATACTACCCTTTGAGAGATATGGCACAAGCCCTTAGAAATCTATTTAATCTATAGCAAATACACAACAGATAGGTGAGAAAATGACTTGAAATAACTAGCAATAGCTGTGCTGGGAGCCCAAGACCACAGCAGTAAGCACAGTTTGTAAAAAATGGAAACTGGAACAGACATAAAAATAAACCATAATAGCTGAGGGAAAAAAAAAAATGAACCCAACAAAATCAGGTCACCTTGATGGTCCCAATGCAGGTTAATTTTGTATGAAAGAGCTGCCAGGAGGCTAATGCATGAACACAAGTATCACAGGTTGAAGTGTTTCCAGGTTACAGTTCTAAACTGCCTGGCATGAAATCAGCCCTAGTCCCAGTAGTCCTACATCCTACATTCTACATTCACCAATACCAAGTGCTCCAGAATGAAGAAAAGACTTAAAAAGAAACTGCAGCTCATTGGGGAAAGTATTTTTAATCCCCTGTTCTTCAGCTCGTATCTTCTACTCTGAAATTCATAAGCTTTAAGGTTATTTTCCTTACTTCATACAGTTATTGATATTTCCCTATTAAAATAAATATCTAATAATTAAAAACCAGGCTACCATCTGGGCAAATGGACCCACTGAGACCTTTGACACAACATACTAATCCTCATTATGTTATAAAGTCATTACAACGTGGAAAAACATGAAGCTCAGCAGCTCAAAATTCAAACAGGCTAATAGATCTTCTGCTACAGGAAAATTTTTGTTACTAGAGTTAAGCAAAATATTTACCTCAGCAGCAGAAGGCATTTCAAAGTGACCTGAGCCCTTTCCATGAAAAGCCTTGAAAATCTTTTCAAAAGTTGGAGGTATGTTTCCATGGAACTATTAAATTTGTGCAGAAAAAAACTGCAGGCAGTTCTGGAGGGTATTTTTTGGGGGAACACATATTTTTTATCTGGTAAAAGATATATTACATGATTCAATTTTCGTGGCTTGCTGTTCTGCAGACACCATTTTGATCATCTAAACAAGAAGCTTGATTTTCTGAACCTCCTCAACTTTTTAATTCCTTTAGACCCACTAATTGTAAATGCTCCATCCGAAACATTATGGGACTGATTTCTGAGGGCTCCATGCTACCATAGCGCCTCAGCAACCCAAACCAGCAACTCTATCTGTTGTGCAACAGAAAAGGCTGAACTGCTGTGGACTAAGCCTCCTTCGGAAGCAAAATGATACCATCGCATCAGTGAGACACTATGCCAGAGAAAAAAAGTTATGATGATGAGCTTGGTGTATTTAGCCTCAACAAAGTGCAATGCTAACTCAACTCCTTCTAGAACAAGTGAGTATCTGCAAAGCATGTCACACCACAGAGATGCTAGCTTGGACAACTCTGCACTGGGCTCCATTTGGATACTGGCAACACAGCCAAAACTGCTGAAAATTCCAAGTTTGTTTTCAAAATAGAAACCTGGTCATCTTTGCTACTTCAAGAACCTCGATTAGTAAAAGGCATTCAAGCTCTTTAAAAAAACGTTCAGTGGTAGGACACGCATTTCTGTACAAGCTGTGGTTGGTACGTGCTCTGAAGGAAGGACAGTTCCACAGTCTCACTGAACAGCTGCAGCCTGAACAGCAACTGCTCTTTGCACGTTTTCTTACCCACACATCCAGCAAGGCAACATCTAGCACAAATAAATTGCAGCAGAGAGGAATCTTTAGCTCTTGCCTCCAATTAAAAAAACTACTGACAGGCAGAACTGCTAGCTCGCAGCACTGGTGTGACCACCCTGACTCAAAAGGGTGGTCTTGTAGCTTGGGTCACTAGATAATAAAAGGAAGTCATTCCTATGAGGAAGAGGTGAGAGTGTTTGGGCTTCTAAACCCCAAGGAAGGATATAAGTCAGATCACCAGTGAGGTTAAGGGAGATCTTACTGCAAAGAGGCACAGAAGGAATGGAAGTGCTCTGCTAATCAGGCGCTGTAGTCAGTTGCCCGATACACAGGTATCTCTTCTGAAGCACTAAACCCTTCACACACACAAAATCCAAAGGGTAGATACAGGTTATCTGTATGTCTGTTGTTGCTGGGTGGTGACTGTGGTAATGTGGGACCGTGCCAACAGTATAATCTCAGCAAAATGCCGAGATGTATCAGGGCACTGCAGTGTAGGCAGCCAAACACACATCATCTTCAAGGCTCCTGCTGTCAGGAAGGACAGAGACACAAGTGATGTAAAGAACAGTTGCTCGCTGCATTCATTTGCTCCATACGCATCTCTGACAAGAAACCACTCTGAACAATTCACATCTGGGCCTTGCCGAGTGTAGTCCTCATTTATCCACGTGTAGTTCTCATTTATACTTAATTACAGCACACCTTGTTATTTTGGTCCCAGCTTTCTCCATTAAAATCTGCTGATGCCCATCTACCTTGACTTCTTTTACCTCCTGCCAGACCAGGTCTGGCCCTGGGCTCCCCAAAACAGCTCTTCCCGACACATCTATCTTGACTTGATGTACAATCCGCTGTGCTAATCCTCAATTTACAGCTTGTCTCGCTCCTGACCTACAGAGCTCTCTGCAGTCCTCATCTTAAAACACAGAACCACATACACTTCACCACCAACTTGCTGCATGTTCAACCTGCTGTGTTATGCTAGGGGTCCCAAAAACATCTGCAACAAAGGCACCCACATCCTCAATTCCAGAAACTTTTACAAGTCCAGAGGAGGGCCACTCCTAAGACAAATAAATGGTGTTAGCCTGCAGGGAAAATATGTAGTCTAACTGTTCCCCTTTGCCCATTATGGGTTTATGGAGGAGTCTAAGTTATCTTGCTGGAGTACCTCTGGGCGGCAAATCTAGGACAGATCTCTCCAGTGGGGATGGAAAGAAAGAACATTTACAAAACGTTTATTAAAAGGAACTAAAAAAAAATAACATCACAATTAATTTGATTTGTCATTTCTTTTTCCCAATTATTATTGGTAATTATAGAGCTAGAAACTGTCCATTAGCACTCCAGAGGGACCTAAGGACAAGGAAGGAAAGTTTAGCTAGATGACTTTGTTTTCCTAGTGATGTTTTTTTTCCACAGGATGATTAAACAGGAGGGCAGAAACACTGAGAAGTATCACTTTTCTTTCAAGCAAAGCAAAAGCACATAGCAAAACTATACCGAAAAGACCGGCAAAAACACCCACAACAACAACCCAACAAAACAAACTAAAAGAGAAATAAAAGGTAACTATCAGGTGAGGGGGATGGTGATCTTGTTTTCTCCGAGGAGTACCCGGTTAACTGACTCATTGTTCTCCTCCATTTTTACCGAGCTGACGGTAAGCTCCTTCCCCACCCTCCAAACCCACGCGTTCCCGCTGTCGAGTTACTGCGGCTCCCAGGAAAGAAAATAAAATGAAGGTGCACTGACTGCACCCCGCACCCACCCCCGAACGCAGCTCCCTTCGCGCACGAAACACACAGCCACGCCTTTGCGCTAAAGGGAAAAGCAATCGGGGATTCGAATCGGACCATCGAGCTCACAACCGTCTTTACAAATCGCCTTTCTTTTGCTTTAAAAAAACCACCACCAACCCAGACCGAAGCAGCCAAGGAACAGCCAAGGGAACCAAAGGCGGAGGAGGGGCGGAAGGCTGCCGGGCGAAGCAGCCACCGCCGCCGCTGCTGCCCTCACCCCTCCCACACTCACGGGGACTCTGTCGGGGTATTTCTTCCTGATTTTCTCCCCTTCTTTTTTCCTGTATTCGAAGGGGTGGTCTTCCTTGTACTGAAACTTCATGCCGCTGGTGCTGTCACCTTCCCTCCCCTGCCGCTGGCTCCTTTGCGAGACTCCCCGCACGCCCCCACACAAGAAGCAGCGCAGTAGAAGCGGAGCGGAGTGGAGCGCAAACCCGAACCTCACCGCGGCAGCGCACCAAGCCGCTGACGGCAAATTGGGGTCGGTGACGTCACGGGGAGGCAACCCACAGCCCCAGCCCACCCCTCCCCGCCCGTCACCGTGCCGCCGGGGCGGAGCTGGATGTCCGCGCCGCCGGTGGAGGCCGGGAGGCGCAGAGCCGTCACGCATCGGGGAGGGGAAAAGAAGGGGTGTACCCCCAGTGCGTGACGGGGACAGGCACGACGGATGGGGGGCGACAAGCGAGTGCGACAGCGCTTGTCCCCACCCCCCACCCCCCCATCGCGGCACAGGGTCGCGTGCTTTTGTTTGTACGTTGATTTATTGTGCGGCGACAAATAATAAATTAAAAATAACATATATATATATATATATATATTTTAGAGGCAGCAAAATAAACATCGGATTGAACCACACCGCCCTCCTCCCCGCGTGACTCAGGGGCTATAAATACACCATGAGCACCCGGTCTCGGGACTGCGGGGATGGCCGCACCGCTCCGCCCTCTCTCCCGACCGGCGGTGCGGGGCGGTGCTCCGCGCTTGGGAGAGTGCTTGAGCGGGTAGTCTGCGGTTTGGTGTCCCTCCGTGCGAGGCCTGTGCGTGTCTAAAACGGGAGTAAGGAGCCTGAGCTGTCCTGAAAGTGGCTGTGAGATGTAAGGCTAGAAATAAAAGATGTTAATTTCCATGACTGACCCTGCTGGTGTCAGATCTGGATTTTCCCATTTATAACATCTCAGTTAAATAACAAGGGGCAGAAGGTGAGGCCACACCTTGAGTATTGTGTCCAGTTCTGGGCACCTCAGCACAAGAGAGATCTCGAGGTGCTGGAGCAAGTGCAGAGGAGGGCAACAAAACTGGTGAAAGGCCTGCAGAATAAATCTTACGAGGAACGATTGAGGGAGCTGGGACTGTTTAGTTTGAGGAAGAGGAGGCTGAGGGGAGACCTCATCACTCTTTACAACTGCTTAAAAGGACATTGTAGGGAGGTTGGTGCTGGTCTCTTCTCAAGGGCAATGAGCGATAGAACCAGAGGGAATGGCTGCAAGCTGCAGCAGGGTAGGGTTAGGCTGGACATTAGGAAAAAATTCTTCACAGAAAGAGTGGTCAGTCAGTGGAATGGACTGCCCAGGGAGGTGGTGGAGTCACCATCCCTGGCTGTGTTTAAGAGTAGGTTAGATGTGGTGTTGAGGGATCTGGTGTAGG
This sequence comes from Jacana jacana, assembly GCA_013400555.1. Lineage (NCBI taxonomy): Eukaryota > Metazoa > Chordata > Aves > Charadriiformes > Jacanidae > Jacana > Jacana jacana. The sequence goes on along the minus strand of VZTM01029335.1, from coordinate 18,455 downwards.
GGAGAACTTGTAGAGTAGGGCTGAGGGTTGGACTTGATGATCCCAAGGGTCTCTTCCAACCTGAATTCTATGTAATATGACAGGCCAGCTGCACGCTACAAACAGCAAGACAGGTAAAGGGAACTGTCTGCAAATCAGCCAAAGTAGCTAGCCAATTTTAGCCGAGTCACCCAGCTGATAGATACTTTGAAAATCTTTGGGTTTTTCTAGTGGTTGGGCTCACAATTCCTTATTGACCAGCAAAAGGGAAGATATTAATGAATGTATCAGCATGCTTAAATCAGCACAAAAATTAATTGCTGGTACCCTGGTGACAATGCCTGGGAGCGTATCAGATAATTACTTCTTTTGCATGCCTTATCCAGAGAAAGCAGAACTTCTCCAAGGAGGATCTTTTATTTGTTTTAGTTGTACTAGCAGGGGCTGAGTGGGTCAGCAGACCACCTTGGGTGCATGTCACTCTAAGGCTACACCAGAAGCAAAAGTGAGAGGACCCAGGTTTCCTAGATCTGATTCAGCCCTGTGCCAGTGTGTTGACTCTGACTGAATAAGGGTAGGAAAAGACATAGCAGCTGTTTTCCTGGCACTCTCCTTCTACAAGTTTGGTTAGAATGGAAAAAAAAATCCAGGCTATAGCAGAGTCAGCTTGAATCCTCAGAAACTGAAGAGCAAGCTGGATGTTCCGTACTGATAAAAACAGAATCAGGAGAAAGTAAAGCCCTGGTCTTTTTCTAGAAGTACTCCTAGAAATCCTTTAGACTGCCCCAAGAAACTCACAGGACTGGTGGCTTTATCCTTGTATAATGATATGCACACTTGAGTTGCCTGCAGGGTGGGCTTCAGGCCAACACTGAGGGTAAGAAGGGCCTATTATAAATCCTCACAGCAGATCCAGGGTGTTAGCTTGTGCCCGCTGCCTTCTAGAGAGTTCTTTCACATACTGGACACCACCCACTTTTGCACTGCGTAGTACACTGCTGTTTGAACTCAGAGGCCTTTTGGTGAAGCAGCTTCTTCAAGTCCTGGTCCATTATAGTCTCTCATCTTGAACATAAACAGGGATTTGCAGGAAATACTTTTATGTAGTTGCAGATATGCTCATATGGTGGCAACTCCCAGGTAATCTTGCCTGGCACAGGACTACAGATGGGCATGGGACAGAAATATCACCTACACTTTATAATGTAGGCATGTACAGCTGAGTCTGTCACTTTAAACTACCTTTCTGGTCAATGGCAATAAATAGGCATGGTGGAGTGGGACTTTTCTCACCTGAATCATGACATCTACTTTTGGATGGCTGAAGTGTGCCACCAAGAACTTTGGCAGGTGCTTTAGGGTCTAAGCTCCTGCTACTCAGTATAGTATAGTGTGGCCTCCTGCACAGCTTCAACACATGCGTGCCTTAATCTTCAAGGATAGAGCAGTCCACAGTGAGAACAGCATAGACTGGTGTGTTCCAGGCTTGGCTAGTTTACATGCATAAGGGATGTACAGGAAACATCATCAGCTTGTTTCTGTCTGTTCTAGGACATGTGAACATGGTTGCAGGTAGTGTCAGAGGATCTCAGCAGAGTGAGTCAGAAGGAAGGCATTATTTTTGTGCAGCGCCGTAGTGAGTAGCCTAGACTGAAGGAATCTCAGGGTTTAGTCCTGGGGAAAATTCTGATTTCATGGGATTGTGCCTTTCTATAATGCCTGTGTTTGGCCTCCTTGCTTCCTAACTGCCTGTAGCACAGCAGTTACTAAAGTGTGTTGAAGGTCTGTAGTGATGTGGATGCCTCTTCCTCAAGGACAAAAGAGAGGGAATTTTTAGCTTGTTTCACCCAGGCCACCAACACGTTCTGGCAATTTTAACAGACTGATCTCCTGTTTTCCTGTAAGTTGCTGTTTTCATCAGGTTTATGCTGTTTTCATCTCCTGGACCATACACAAGGCAGCTGAGCTAGCAGCTATTTTGAATATCTGTCAACAACTCAGAGAGGAGTTTCAGGGTCTGATGCAAAGACAGAGCCTGCGAGTGCATTGATAGGTGACTTCTCCTCCCCCAACAAATCCCACGTGAGGATCACAAATCTCCTTACTGAACTCTCCTGCCCTGATGATGCAGCCCCGCACTTGCAGCCACAAGCCTCGCTCCTCCCACATCCCTGCTTCCTCCCCATCAGGCATTGAATTCCCGGCCCTCTCCTCCAGCCCAATAATAACAATAACATCACTGGCACAACAGCAGGCAGGAAGATGAAACACGCAAACGCAGTGACAAACAGCTAAATATCTGACTTAAGAGCCCTTATTAAAATGTCAACACATGGGCATGTGACAAACCCCACGTTCTGGGTCTGTGTGCTAGAGGGAGGGACTGGAAATGGGGTTGGCTAATTTTCCCACACTGGACTGCCAGCACACAGTGGTTCTCTCTGTAGAGTGTCAAAACAATATACCCCTTCTTAACTTAGAGTGTCAGAACAGCTCTGAACATGAGCGTATTGCTGTGTCTGTAGCTCACGTACACAGAGGTTCACTCTAAAAGGGATTCCCAAGCATTGCCAATACTGTAGCTATAGAAGTAGGAGATAAAAATATTTGCACAGAATCTGGGGACAGGGTGCACAGCCTGTGGTGCTCCAGGGTCACTGCTAGGAGCTCTGCAGTGCACTGCTCTGAAGTGAAGCTAGTTTAGGTAGCTATCTGACTAAAATTCTATGAATTAAGGATAAAGATATCCCTTATTTGCCTTGTGTTTCTTGGAGATGTCATCTGGGTAAATGTCTCTTGGCAACCCTCCAGAGCAACTGTTCAGCTACCTCTAACTCTGGAGTCCCTTAGATTAGTACCTCCTCTTGAGTAATTATTCCATTTGTGCCTCCACAGGCTGATGTTTGTCTTTTTTAATCTTTAGTGTGGATTTAACATGTCAAAGCCTCTCTTGCCAGAAAACTTTGTAGTATCAATGGTGATTAAACCACAAAGGGCATACGTGAAGTCACTTTCAATTCAGCTCTGTTTGATGTCCACCCATGGCACAGTCCTTACATGGTGTCACTCCTGCACCACTCGAGACCGGTCACCAGTTTCACTTGGCACTGGATCTATAGCAGCCTCAAACCAGTATGAACACATTGGCCCTGAGTGAGGGCACAGGCTTAGTCACTCCCAACAAACAGTAGCTAATTGTGTAAATGTTTGCCTTTCCTCTAGGAAATGGCTCTGTATTATCTATGCTGAACTCTCACTGCTCTGTTTTCTACAGCTTATTTTTTACAAAAAATCATGCTCATTCCTCCCAAGCCCAGCCTCAGCTCAAGTTGCTTAAATGCATACAAATGATGTCATGAGGAATGAACATACCTTGGTGCATGGCAAAAAGCAGCCATAATGGACAAACCTCCAGATCTGAGTGATGCAAATCTGAGATCCCTTTGTTCCAAACAATGATTTGAAGTGCCCTTTTGGGGACGGGTATCGTTGTTACCTCAAGTCCTCTGAAAACAAAGGAGCAACACAACAGTGGGGCCAGTGGGGTGTTTCTGAAGACCAGTCTTTCTCAAGTACAGCATGTTCTAGGGGAATCTAAGGATGGCATGGACAACTCCTTTGCAGCAGCTGCTGTCGTTGTCCTCTCATGGTTCCATCCCGAATTACCCCACGTGCAGCCATGGGTCAGTGACTTGGTAAAGTTATCTTCAGTACTTTGTGCATAACTTTCCCCAACTACAAATGGAATACTGAGGTTTGTCTGATACATGGGCAGCTTGACAACACGGCTAAAGACTGCAGAGTGCATGGGGATCTTTGAATGCAGATACTTCATTATTCATAACTAAAGAGAATTGCTTCTGATAGTATTCTTTCCTGCGTTGTGCAGGATATTGGAGTGCTCTGCAGAAAACGGGTACATCAGCCACTGTACACAACAACTGAACAAAGGCTGAAAATATTTAATGATTAACAGAAATCTTTCCTTTTTTTTCCAATGTATGTTATGCTGTACTTGTGTGTAGTTCATGTCCCTGTTGATCTTAAGCACTGGGAAAACAGTTGCTACTTGAATATTTGTTTAAATGCTACATGAAAGTATTAGTTCTTTATGCTTAATAATATTTAATATTTTTACTTAATTTTCAATCTGAAAGCATAAAATATTTCAAGCTGCTTATTGGTTAATATAATACAACACACAAAGTATATTCAAAGTCCAGACTCAACAGTGAGATGGAACCACCACTGAGTGAAAAAAACCCCAACTGAATAACAGCAAAGTGCAGTACCCAGTAGCAGCTTGCTTCTGTAAATAAGTAAACTTGCTATATTTTATGGGATGTGGTCCTGCTTTTTCACTAATTATGTGTGATTGTTATTGACTCTGACCTCATTTTGGGGTTGTTTGTGAGGAGAGAGCATCTTTGAATTGTAATAGACCTGAGGGCAAGAGTGTTTCCAGTTACTTACACCTGGTCTTTGCTTTCCTACACAACCTTATATGGTCAGATAGAGCATCTGTAGATCTGTTTCTGGGTTTTGTTTGGTTTAATCTGGTGTTTTGTCATGTTTTATGGGCTATGAGTAGCTGACCTTTTGCAAGAGTTATAAATGTTTTCTCTGAAATTGCTTATCCGAAGTCAGTTTAGTAGGAAGCAATCTCTGTGAAGTTATATACATCATTATTGTCACTTGAAATATTTTGGGTGTCTTGCCAGTAAAAAGAACACGAGGATGCCTGCTGTAGCACCTAAAAACAAAAAGCCAGACAAGCAAAGAAGGATCTGAGCAGAGGGGAAGGAACGGTAAAGGACAATACTGGCCCTGGTAAAGGGAAATCGCACTGGAATCAGCAGGTAATACCCAGGTTTGCTTACAAGTGTCCTGTAACTTTTCCCCTTGAAACCAAGAAAGGAGATAGTAGAGGTGATTTGATGCAGAGGAAAGGAAAATTAAGACTTTTTAAACTTCCCTTTTTATTGCGCATCTCATAAAGAATGTACGGTGAAATTATTACTGCAAATTAATAAAAATTGCACATTCCTGTTTTGCTGGGCAGGATTGCTGCCTCTTGGAGCACGGCTGCCATCTCGTGTTAAATGCCCGAACAGCTGGCGTCTCGTAGGCAGAAGAAATGGGCCGGAGGCAGCAGAGGAATGGTATGTTCCCCTTGGAAAAGATTGGGAAGGCTTCCAGGAAGTTTCATGGGCTTGATAGCGCTTGACGCATGTTCAGCAGATCCAAATGTCTCTGCTTGCTTCGGGGTTTTGCTATGGAGTAAACAAGAGCCTTTCAGGAAATGTTCTGCGGCTTGGTGAAGTCAGGCTTGAAATAGACTTCAGAGAGCTGCTGATGAAATAGGCTCTGGTAGGTGTTCCACAAACAGTTGTTACTATTATTTCAAGCATGCGGTATAGCAGAAGAGACATAATCTTAGATGATTTTTTTTTATTTATTCCATTCCAGTTTATTACTCATTAATACTACAGTTAGGCAATGACTATGCAGTTTAGGAAGAAGTTTGTGACCTAGGAGTCAAGACCCTCATTAAATTCATCCTAGAAACAGGATACAAAATTCCTGTCACTGGACAAGGTCTGTCAAAGTATCTTTGGCCCCATCAAAGGCATTTTGGTCATTTAGTTCTGCTTTACACTATCCCTAAAGCTGTCTCATCACCCTGCTCTAAAATTCTCCATGGCTATAATCCCAACAGCAGTTATGTTCCTCAGTATATTCAGGGACCCAGTCCTTGTTCTCCTTATCCACAAAATGACCATATTTTCTGCATTTTCACAGGAGTGCTGTGAAGATCACCATATTAAGGAGCATGAGAATTTGGGTGCTCCGGTAGGAAGGGCCATGCAGTCGTTTCAGAAAGATGTGATATCTGTGATCTGTGCATTCGTATCAACATTGACATATGCATACAATTCGTTTGTGGCTGCTTATGATCTGGTATTGGATGTCCTTCCGCTTTAATGTTTTCAGTTGCTGAACCTGGGGTAGAGACAATACGGATGTTATTCAGCAGTTACCATCTCCTGAGTACCCAATCCAAGAAAATATTTTAGAGATGATCCATAGCTGTATTCATCCAAACAGCTCCATGAAGATTTCCAGATGATTTAACATATTTGTATTGATCAGGCAAGACTCACAAAGTATTTCTAGTTGAGAAATGGCTTAAATATTTTAAGTGATCTTATTTAATTTGATCTGCTTTTCACAGCAACATATATATATATTTTAATTCAAATGCAAGAGCTTGTGACTACTATTTCAGAATTCATATTCATAACCAGTCTGTATTCATTCTATACATCACGTAGGGCACTTTAGGGCTCTATACTGCACATACTACCAAATGGATGCTGTCTTTGTGTACATGCAAATTGTGTTCTACACAGCTCCTTGTGTTTCTTCTTTATAATTTACTATAAAAGGTTGGCACTTTCCAGAACTTCATTGTTATTATTAGGTATTAAGACCTTCTCACATATCATTCTTTTTCCTGCTGTGAAAACCTCTCTGCCATACCCAGGAAATTTAGGCTGGAGGCAAGCAGCATGAGATAGCATCTGCAATCTCCCTGCAGGTCACTAGCCTGCAAAGTGACTCAGCACCTTGCTTCTGCTGCCTGCTTGTTTGTGCAAAGGGTGATGTGTTGAATAAATGGGCACGGGAAAGGCCAATTGTTGATTATCTCAAGGAGGTGTCAAAAGAAGCCATGAAAATATGCTGGATCTAAAAACTGGTTTAGTCTCTTTTTCTTCCCTTTCTCATTAGATTGAGGAGGTTAATCTGATACTCCTAACCCTGTTCAGAACCATTAGTCTCTGCATATAACTATTCTGTGTTATTTGCCATTCAGTGAAAAGAGGTACTAGGCACTAGTGTCCTGGGAGGGTTGGCTGAGCATCCTTGCCCTCAGCAGATGCCTGCAGTTTTTCCTCTGGCACTGGATCCAGGTCTGGCACTTTCTGTCCTGTCTTGGCAACTGTGAATCTGCTCATGTGCAGAGCTTCTTCATAGACTGGAGGAGTGTCTGATGCTGAGGGGGGGAGCGTTCCCTGTGTAGCACTATGGGAGTGTGCCACCGCTAATATCCTCCTGGCAGCAGGCCCAAACACGGAATGGAGAGCTGAAAGGGAGAAGACAAAAGCTGTTTGCCTCATCCTGAAAGCACCATGCGATTAGAGGAAGACAAGTATACCCCGCACAGGCTTTTCTCTCCCCACAGCCTGAATGTTGGGGTTTTTTTCCTGCCCCTTCAACCTTCACTAAAAGGGAGGTATGTTAAAGCCCATCAGCAATATCCTACAATTATATACATGAGTATCCTCCTTCCTCAAATGCTACTGGGGCCTGTAGCTGCCCCAGTTCCACCCGAACAGGTCTCAAAGCTGATTCACCATCTGGCTGCATCTGCCACATAAGACCTGGTGAACACCTTAATTTGTACTATGTACAGATCCTGGGTTCCCTGCATCCAGCCATGCACATGGCTGTCTCTGCCAGCTTCAGAATGCCACAATCTGGGATTTTTACAGTGCAGCCCCTCACGTCAGGCTGTGCTGAGGTCCCCAGCCTCTGTTGAAGCCAACTCACAGGTAATGGTGCTCTGGAGGGTGCTGTCATGATCAAAAGCAATGACGGTGACCTCGTAGGGCTGAGGATCTGATTCTTCCCCTGTCTGATGACAATGAAAACAGCATCTCACACAGACAGAAACTAGGCCACACAGGAGCAACAGCCCACCGATCACCACCACGAGCCTGGAAAGGGAGAGGACACAGAATTAGGACAGAAAGACTTTATTTGCAGGGAACCTTTTAAGGTCTCTCCCTGCTTGAAGTAAGCCTAACCTCAAAGCAAGACATAGTCATTTGAAGCTTTGTCCAGGAGAGTTTAGACAGTCTCCATGGAGATCCGGTGTCCCCTCTAAGCACCTATTCCAACGCTGCAGCACCATTGTCTAATCAGAATTTCTGTGGCTGCAGCTTGGGCAGTTGCCTCAGGTCCTTCTGCTGGGCACCTCTGAGAAGACTCTGGCTCTATTTTCTCTGTAGATCCACTCTAGGTAGTGGAAAACTGCAATTATATTGTGCCCTTATCCTCCTCCAGGTAGAACAAACCTGGTCCTTTATGCCCCTTTCAAGTCCTCTGGAGCCCTGATCATTGTATTGGCTCTCCAGTGGACTTACTCCAGTTTGTCAACATCTCTTATACTGAGGGACCATGACTGGACTACATGTTCCAGATGTGTCCTCATGAGTGACAAGCAGAGAGGAAAAATCATCTGTCAATCCACTGGCTATACTCTTACCAATGCAGCAGTCAGACAACTACCACCCTTTTTAATCTCATCCTGTTGAGAATTACTAAGAAATCAGACAGAAGTTACTTCAAAAATGGGCCTTTTAAAGGGCATATTGTACTATGAATGCTTTATTAATATTGTTCACCTGACTAAATTAATATGTGGAATAAAAACAGAGGCTGGCAAGTCAACATTCGTTAAAGATGCAATAGCTAAGGGGTTGCCTTGCTCCTCATCCTGGTTTGAGGTAAAACAACCAATTTTCTGTTTTACAATTTTACTTTTTTAGCTGGGCCTCTTCTAACTAACTGAATATGAAATTAACAGCACATTGTTCAGAAAACTGTTCTCTCTCACAGTGATAAGACCTGATTATACCAAAGAACAGTCTGCAGAGAGGCCCTTGCTTATATGTATTGCTATAACAACCAAGGTCAGGGAATTTCGTTATTTGCCCCATTGGAGGGTTGATAGCAGAAAAGCGTCGAGGGGTCACACCTATAGGGAGAAGCGGACAGGACAGGGGTCCCCAACTTGCATATTCCATCCCATCCGCATCATGCTCAGTATAAAAGCTGAGGGATCAAAGGGTCAACTCTCTACTTTCCAAGTAGGACCCTGTCTGTCTGCCTGCCTCTGATCCAAACATTCCTGACTCCACATCTGGAATCCAGCTCCTGTCAATCACCAAGTCCAGTCTGGGACTTTTCCTGATGTCTGCTGGTGATGTGACTGTCATCCTGGGAGCTTCATATGGTTTTGTATAAATTGGATCTATCTCTTTATCCTCTTCCTCTCCCTTCTTTTTTCGGGGGAGGAAGGGCCATCTGTTAGTCTGGTTTGGGTAATTTTGGCTGAAACCACGACACTACTGTAGAGCATTTGTGTCCCAAGATAAAATGGGCAATGGCATCACGCTTGAGCGGGTCACATTTAACCCCCCTTTTTGCTACTGGATTAGGTCAGTGATGCAGATTTTTAAAGTAAACATATACCATCTTACCAGATATACCACAAACGATTCCACTCCATACCTGAACAGCTGAGAAGAAGAGGGAAAAACATACAGTTAGCCACAGAAAGCCAAATAAATGGGAAGATCCCTACTGCATCCTCCTCCAGCTTCTCAATTACACACCAGCTTCTAAATGGCACAAAGATGAGAAACTCGCTGTGCTTTGTGGAAGAGACACTTGTCCAGCCTCATCAATCTCCCTGTTAGGTGAGTTTGCCTTGGTTTTGGCTTTATCTTTTTATTGCTCCCCTGATATTTGTGCCTGCCTAATTTTGTTTGCAAACCTTAGGGATCTGCATCATGTTATAATTTCTGAACTTCCCTTCTTTTATATTTGTTCTCACAATTTAGTCTGCCCAATCCTGTTATCTTTTGCTTTTTTTTTTCTGACTTTCTCTTTGATCCCTTTCTGATCCCTGGGTACATTTCAGATGCTGTGTTGTATGTTCCTTGAGTTTTAGTTAGTAGGCCTGTCTGTGCATTTTTAAAGGCTTCTTTTTACTCAAAAGAGAATCCTCTTAGACAATTTTTCATGTTTGCTTTGTCTTGATTTCCATTTTTCTTACAAATGACATCAAAAAAAGGAATATTTACCAAAGCATTATATTTCAAATAATTTTTCAAGGAAAGTTCAATTCCAAATGTATTATTTCAGTCACTCAAAATTACACACTGAAAGCTCTTAACCATTACAGTTACCCAAATAGGTAGGAGGAACAGTACCACATGGTCAGCATGTTGAACAGGTAATAAATAATATACTTAACATTCAAAACAACAGAAATTTTACGTGAGTTTTCAATAGTCACAGTTAAAGTAAGCTTTTTCTGGAAAATGTCACCCACCATGTCAGAACACTGATGCCTGCTACTGCCTTTGTCTTTCATTGTCTTCTTAAAAGAGTGCAAGATCAACAAATACTTACAGTTCAGTGTTAAGACAGCCTTCCTCACCTCTCACTTGGGAGAGCTAGAAGGAGAAAACCAAGTGAGCTCAAGTGAATTAAGTCTTTGTCATCTGCAACTTTTATCTCTGGTTACCTGACTACTGCCAGTCTCAATCTACAGATTCTCAATCTCCTACACTTACTGTTACCTATTTTCTGCTGTTTCCATCATATATTCTGCTGTAGATGTGAAGTTACTGTGATTGTTTCATAACTTAACTCCTTGTAATCATTAAAATCCTACTTAGCAGCATTCCCAGCACAGGCTCTGACTTACCTGCACTCTCACCACCGTTTTGCCAGCCACAAGCTACACACATAGATCCTTCTCCATGTTAAAATATTAAAAACTTTTAAATGTCCTGCTTCATATTATACTTATATTTGCATATATTCATATATTATATATATTAGTGATTTGAATTCTGCTCGGTTCTTCCAGCGCACCCGTCCTTCTCACTCCTTTTCCTTGGGTACCCTGACCACTGTCTTACTATCTGTGGAATAGCAGCAAATATGCCTTCTGCATGTGTGCCTTTTATTTGTCCAGTGCTTTCTAATATCAGGGAAATTATTGTGACTGTCAACTGTTAATTCCCTTCCATCTTTCCAAGATAACTCCATGACTGAGGGGAGACCCCTGAAAAGGAACCTGAGATGTTACTTACCCATAAGGAACACCCTAAAATAAAGTAGATCATGACTGGGCTATGCATCCCTGTAGAGTGGTTCTGTGGCCTCTTGGAGTCTCAAGTGGCTCAATGTCTTCGTGTCCTTTCTAGTTTGAGTTCATCCTCACTAAGTCCACTGACAAAGAGATGGAGCGGTTTCCTTGTTGCCTGTTGAATCCAATCTCTTCTTCCAGCTCTGCCTCTTTCTGTCGTCTAAGGGAGACCCTCCATGGGTTTATCCTTCTTCTCTGTCCTTTAGATTCTTGCTTTCTCTCATTCCCTCCTTGTCACTGGCAATTCCTGTTTGCTTCTGTCTGTCTCCTTTCGTTATTCTCTCGGCCTGCTTCTCTCCCTCTTTTGAAGGGTTCTCTAAAGCCTTCCAGCAAGATCAGGAGAAAAGCGGCTGCTAATGAGTTCTTACTTTAGATGTTGAACTACTTCAGTGAAGGGCATCATGAGACCTCTGCAGACCTGACTGTTCCCTTCTGCTGGCAGAGGGGACCTGAGTTTATTGACTCCCAGTTATTCTTCTCCCCGCCCCTACCCTGAGGGGCTGCATTGAAGGTCATGTTACTGACCTGTTTAAATGGAGTTCAGATTTCTCTCCCTCCTCCACTACCTTTTGTGTCCCTGCCCTCACATTGTCCTCCCCCTGTGGGTCCAGTCTGTTTACTCTAGCCATATGATCAACATCCAGTGTGTATGTTGCTAGTGAGATGCTCCTGATGTAATGGAAGAGTTTGCAATTGAATAATTATCTATAGCATTTTAAACATATGTATAGGTGTATGTGTATATATATATGAATGCAATGCATATAGATATGTATGCATATGCATGTATATACGTACGCAACACCTCTTATAGCTCCCATTTTAAGGCTCTTACCTGGTAGTCTCCTGCCAATGTCAGTCCTGCTACTGACAGCCTTGCCCAGTCACAGGTCCCACTCCTGAACTTTCTGCATGGCCAGTCAAGTCCCTCTAAATCCTATGCATCACGGGGGATACACGTGGATTCCCCTATCTTGGATACTCTTTGTCCTGCAGCTGGTTACATTAGTAGGCTCTATTTAATTTTCTCTCTCTTGTAAAACTACTTTAAATTTCTGTTACTGCTTGTGACTATTCAGAGTGTTATTACATGCATATAATTGTGTTCACCTTCTCTTTCTCTTTTGAATAGCTGAGAAAGAAAAAAAAATGCCATGCAGCAACGTGTTACTATTTGTGTTTGGGAACAACCTGGGACTGGTGCATAAATGTATGTTAAGGGCAAGATAGGAACTAGAGAAATCTGTTGCCCCATGTTGCAATCACAATGCATTCACATTAAACTGGTGAATCATTAGCTTTGGTGATGCATATTAGAGTTGCAGAGCAGAACTAATGGATTCATGAATGTAATGTACTCTCCCAAGGCAGGCTGAAAACTGTTTTCCATTCTCTAATTATAAAAGTAAATAGTAGTGGTTCAGTATAAACTTGGAGTATAAGCACGTACTTTTTTATCTATCTATCTGTCTGTCTATCCATCTGTGTGCCTATCTACCTACCTGCCTTTCTTCCTACCTACATAACCTAGTCTGCTACTGGAAAAAGCTTTCTGAGTCCTGGTGGACAAATAAGAAACATAAAAACATGTGCTTTTGGCTTTGTATTTACATGGGAATTGCCCAGGGTTTGGGGTTTGTTTGTTTTGGGGTTTTTTGTCTCTTTGTCCTTAAATTATTTTATGTATTTTAGGAGCTTTAAAAGAAAAGATCCAGGAGAACTGTAAAATAGCCTTTATTATATGTATGGCTTTTAAAACTGGTGGAATTCAATGTGGAAGAGAAGCACAAATTGCTGATGTTTTGCAGGAGCTTTTTATTATCGATGTGATAATTCAATAGATTATCATTTGATTTTTAACTGAAGTTCAGTCTCATGATATTTTCAAATTATAGAAGGATCAAAGTGGTGAAATATCAGATAAAGTGATAAAAAATATTTAAAGAAAAAGAAGCAGTGTGGTAGAAAGCCATGACCCCTCCAAAAGCATACCATAATTAATTCCTGCTGAAATTTATTGAGGACTCTTTTTCTCTTCCTACGGTATTGCCATTAATACTGTGCTTCCAGTAATCCATTAATGGCTCTGGTAGCCTATCACCCAGCAATAGTTTAAATTTCCCCACACTTCCATGATATTTTGCCTCCATTATCTCAGTATGTTATTTTTCTTTGTTTTATGTTATATTGAAGTGACTTTTCTCTTTCATATTTCCCCCTTGCCACCTTTCAAAAGTATTTTCAAATGTGATCGGATTCTTCCAAGGACTATTCCACTGGAGCCAACTTAATCAAACCTAATACTTCCCCATTGGAATTTAGAAAAGTAAACTATGAGAGCACATTTTGGGCTCACAAATATTCCTGATACTTTTGCAGGTGTAGTATAATATTATCAAAGTTTTTATGCATTTTTTACTACATGATGATTATCCAAAAGGGCTCCATTGCTTGTAAAACAAACCAAGATCATTATTGAATGAGCTGTGCATAAAAGAAGCAGAACATTCCTCTCCCACTTTCCCTCTTTCTACTGAGGACGTAAGGATTGTTTATTCCCCTTGACAGAAATGTGACAGAGTCTTCTAAAGCAGCATTGGATAAAACACTCCTGTAAATTAACATGTATTGGTCTATATGTATCTGTTCAGATAGAAGCTGGAGTCTGTCATTGCACTTCATTTTTCTGCTGTGTATGCAAATGCCTTCTGCCCTCTACCCAGGGAGGGAGCTCTGATCTCCAGCAACCTGGTGGTGTTGGCAAAACCCAAGGTGAGACGTAGTGCTGGGGGATTATATTCTGTGCTGCCTGGTGCTCATCCTTGTTTCCAAGTTAACAGCCAGTGAGACCAGCAGTTCTTGGGCTGTGTGAAGTAGTCGTTCCTAGTGCTCAAAGTTCAAGACAACGTTGCGCAGGGGTTCCAGCTGACAGGTGAGTCCTCCTTGGATGCAGCAGCAGCCCTAGTGTGACGGTGTGCTCTGTTAACCACTCTTGCTAAAAGGCAGGGATTATCATGTGTGACTTTGCCTAGACTGCTTCCAGGCCAGAGCTAGTCTGGGAGCACAGCATCATATTCCAGTAAATGAATTTTCCATCTGGACTCTTCATTAGTTCAGCAGATTTCTTCATCTAATTCCCTTTTACAGTGCAGACGTATGTGGAATGTCAACTGGGAAACCTGAATTCATTTCTTTGTGTCCTAGGAACGTGAAGTCTGTGACAAGTCCCTGTGCTACCCCATCAGAACAAGCATGCTGTGCTTACAAGCAGTAAGCAAAAGGGATCCATATATTTCTCACTTTATTTTACCTCCAATCATCCTGTGCTCCTTGAGAGATCGAGGAGCTCCTTCTGGCTGAATTTATTGAATGTTAACCACCATATAATAAAACTAGGAAGAAACCCTCCCCTGCTGCTGAAAAAGGAATTGTTTACACTTAATCCAAAATAAATGTAATTTCCCCTTCACCTCGCCCCTTCCTTCTTTTGCTTTCTACAGAAATCGTGTACCACCAAATTGAGTAACTCTAATGCATCTGTTCCAGGAACTGAGAACTGTCAGATATCCATGTCCCGTTGCATTTTTGCACACATGGGAGATTTAAATACTGGGACTTTGCTGCATGTAAACAACGCTGTTTTTTCATTAAATCCTTTAGCATGAGCCAAAATTCCCTTTTGACTTTTGCATGAGCCACTCTGCTAGCTCCCAATGACACTCACCATTTGTTTGATCTCAGCCAGAACCTTATCCCTGTTTCTCCTATGGGAGCAACCAAATCGCTGAATTCTTCTGTAACCTTCCCAGAAATGACAAGTGAAGAAGTACTATATGCAGACCTGAGGTTCATGACACTGGAAAAATCCCAGGACCAGGAGCTCAAATACTGCCAGAGCAAAAGTCAGCGCTGGTGTTGGGGGCGTTCTCTCCAAGGCATACTCTCACATTAGAGAACACTTTCTATGTGACACTCAGAGGAGGACTTCACCTACCAAGAAGCATCTCAGCTTCTGGGAGTGCTTTAAACTGCAAATCTTTTAAAAAAATGGAGGGGAAAAAAGAAGAAGGCAGGAGATCAAAAAAGAATGGAAGGGTAGAGAATGTGGAAAAACTGATTAGGTTTGAGACGAGAGATTTAATTAAGGTTGTGGGATGCAGTAAAGTAAAAATAAACATGTTCCAGTTAGACATTAAGTGTCAGCTCCTGGAAGTTAGTGAAGGAATCTGCCTATGGGACCTCACAAAAGTCTTTCAGCTTTACTCTTTTAAATCTGACTAACAGAATAAAATAAAGGGAAGCTAGGGGATAAGTATGTTTCATCTCAAGGGAAGCAATAGATGGACAAATACCTTTTTGTACATAAAAACATAAAAAAATCGCTGCATAGCTTCACAGAGGAAGAGAAGAATGTGGCTGATCCCAAATCTATGATCTTTATGCTATCACAGAATCACAGAATCTCAGGGATTGGAAGGGACCTTGAGAGTTCATCCAGTCCAATCCCCCTGCCGGAGCAGGAACACCTAGATCAGGTCACTAATGCATTAGTGCTTTAGAATTGCTCTCTATGAAAGGTCATAGCAAAGCCAAAAAAAAGGGTTTTTTCCAGCCTGACTAAATGCTGGAGATGAATTTGATAAATTTGATAATAATCTAATAGATTAAAGAACTCTTTCTTAATGAATTTTTCCCTTGTTGGTTATTTCATTCTCACTTTTTTGAGGGGTCCTTGAGTTTTATACCTGGAGCCTGAAGCTGAACTGAATTTACCAGTAATCTAGTAGAGTTCTTCCCAACTGCTTGGTTAGAGTTAGGGATCACAGAGGGTAAAAGGCAGAAATACCGCAAATTGGTATTTCAGTTTTTTCTGTTGGTGACTTCAACATAAGTATACCCATGTACATTTCATACTGGAGTCTAATAAAAGAACACAAAAGCCTTAATTTGGAAGCAATCCTTTCCTGTGTGTTTTTGGGTTCTGTGTGAATTCACATGGGTCTTTGCATATGCCCATATTGCCAGAACAGGTGTGTGTGTTTCCAAGTATGAGACTGTGTTCCTGTGCCACTGCAGGTATGTGGTCTTGTTCACATCTATATGCTCTAATTTCACATTATTTTACAGGGACCTGGCTTTCATTGGTGACCCAGGTTATTTTCTGAAAAGGTCACTTTATGCCCCATTTGGCAGGTTAGGCACTCAAAAGTAAAAATACCCCAAAGTTAAAGTACCTGGCTGCATAGGAAAATTTCAGCCATGTTGTAAGCACAAATACTTCTTTGGTATTCTTTCCCCACATGTGAAATTCTGTGCTGTTCAGCTTTATTTGTCCAATACATTTTTTCTTAAAAGCTCCTGGCTCCTGGCTAAGCTAGTGTTCACAGCTAGCTCACTTCCCAGCCCCCAGATCCTAACGAGGACTGGCCACAGCCACCTGATGGGACAATTTTCATCTTGTAATACTGCATACTTGTCTGAAACTAAGCAATTCACTGAGCAGACTACCAGTCATGTTGTCTTCTGCCATGCAGGAGCTGGGGATACAAAGATGAGAGATTCCCGTTCTTGCTGCTTTTCCTTCTTTTTGTTTATCTCGGTTTCCCCTAGTCCATCTTCCTGCTGGCAACTGTCTACAGTGGCACTTGGGGTCTTCTGCCTAAGTTCAGCAGTAGCTGCAGGAGTCTTGGCTGCCAGGTGTAACTATGGTCACTGAAGGGATGCTCAGAGTTCAGTGTGAACGACTGAAAGTCTAGGAAATTAAAGGAAAGGATTAGCCTAGGGGGTTAATGATGCAAAAAATAAGACAAGTTAATAATGCAAACTGGAAGAGTTTATCTGCTCGAGAGATCTCCAGTCTTTGAAATTGGGTTGTATTACATCTTGCACAAACACAAAAGGTGTGCACAAACCTTAGGTCTGTCAAGTATAGTCAGTCATGGGGAGGTATGTATATCATTGGTAAGTTTATTCAGGTTGCATTGAGCAGTTTAGTTTTACTATTAATGGAACCATTTTATTCTTGTTTCCCTGTGATTCAACTCATTCTGGTCTGCCACCTTGTGCGTAAAAGGTACAAAATCTTCACCCTGCAAAAGCCATTTATGGAAAGCCTCAACCAGCAGCTGGAACTCTTCCAGGCTCAGAATTTGAACTTGACAGAGACTGTAAAGCAACTTACTACCTCCAGAGATACCTAGTGGTGAGAAAATGGTGGTTCCAATCACATTATGGTAACCACAGATTGATATTTTTTCCATCAAGAATATTGGAAGGAAAAATCAAAATCCCTAAAATTGCTCTGAATTATTTAATTTATAAACAAATTTGAACTGAGTCAATCAAAAGGCTGCATTTTCATTTTGATAACTTTTAAAGTAACAGTCTTTCAGAATTCAGTTTATGGGATTTTGGTAATGGAGCTGGTTTATACCCTAAATTAAACATTTTAATTCAGAAAATACCATGACGATGACACCTATTTTAACGTAAATCTCTCTAGTAGGTAAATTTACTGCTGCTACCATTTCATCATTTACAATCAATTTCAGTGTATTATCGTAAAAAAATTCTGATGGAAATTTCCCAATGGTTTTAATTTTCTTGAGTGGTTTGACTCCTGAATGCAACTTCATTCTGTTATGCAGTAGTGGATGCAGCGGTGTAAATACTGCTGCTCTCTACCAAATGGGATTGTAATCACTGGCTTTAGCAGTTTATGGACTGTATGTGGAGGGTATTTTTTTTTCTTATGCAAAATTATGCTGTGAAACTTTAATGGTCTGTGAGCTGAATATGTTAGATTATCATAGAGCAGGGGAAAGAGAATTATAATAAATAAAGCCCCCGAAAAGGTTTTAAGGGAAAGTTTTAAGGGGAAGTTTTAAGGGGAAGTTTTCCCAAAAGGGAAAGTGGGCTTTTGGCACAGCTGCCTTGGAGATGGAGGAAGTTAAACAGTTGTCTACTTTGCCTGGTCTCTCAGAAGACCCTTCAGTTGTGGGGTTGTTGAGGGTTGAAGAACAACAGGTGCCGATCGCTACCACAACTGTCCATCGACGGCAACACCGCACTAACCGAGACTCTCTGGTTCCCATCCATCAGCTGATTTGTCAACTAGAGGTTCAAGGAGTGATCAGCAAGACTCACTCAGCCTTTAACAGTCCCATATGAGAGTGGAGGCTAACTGTGGACTATCATGGCCTGAATGAAGTCACACCGCCACTGAGGGCTGCCGTGCTGAACATGTTAGGACTCCAATATGAACTGGAGNGAGTAAGGTCAAGGGACCTGCACAGGAGATCCATTTTTTAGGAATAAAGTGGCATGATGAACGTCGTCAAATTCCAGTGGACGTGATCAATACAATAGAAGCTATGTCTCCACCAACTGGTAAAAAGGAAGCACAAGCCTTCATAGGCACTGTGGGGTTTTGGAAGATGTATATCCCAGACTACAGTCTGATTGT
>VZTM01029333.1:28349-45324 GCA_013400555.1 Jacana jacana | reverse complement strand
AGAATTTGGCCTCCAAAAATAATAATATAATGAGGAAAGAAAATGGTCTTGGTTTGGATTGAAAGCTTATTGGCTTATGGAAAATGTTGCTATAAGTAGCTCATAATGGATAGAATGTCAAGCTGTTTGGATCATTAAACCTAGGCTGAAAATAAATAGCTCAGTTCCAGACCCAAAGAAAGTAATATTATCTCTTATGTATGCATTTATGCTCTGCTATTGCCATGTAGTGAGCTATAGGGGTTTTAGAAAAGGGAGGCAAGTCTTGTTAATCATCCAAAGGAGTGATGGGTAGTGAGGGATAGATTTCTTAGAAACTTAATCAAGCTTGAAATCCAATTATTAATTGCTCTATGTTATTTTCTAGCCATGCTGATCAATCAGCACTATATCTGTATGCAGCCATGGTTTGCCCTTTCTGGGCAGAATTTATTCTCAGATTCACAGTAACAAAGGTAAAAATGGTGTTTCTTTTCTGTGTGAGCGTACAATTTTGTGAACCATGGCAAAGAATGAAAGCTTCAGAAGACAGGTATAATAAAGTGAAGGACAAATCAACTGTGCAAATTAACCTTGCCTAACCATCCTATTGCATTAAAATCTTGCAAATTTGTGTTTCTGATATTAATTGGTTCCAATACTTTCCAGTAAAACTTCCATAAAACATCATAGCTTCTAGTCATTATTGAGCTGGTCTGCATGACCAAAAAACTGAAGTACCTTTTCTCCTTTTATGTAGTGTTAGAATTTACTATTCTTCATCAAACTTCTTTCCAGTAGTTCTCTAGTGAGTATTTCTGATTCAAAATGTCTTCAATCAACTACCCATGTTTTTTCTAATTCTCTCCAAAAATGCCCAGCTGTGTGATAGGTAGCAACAGACTGTGGTGCTAGTAAGGTCACTTACTTGCTCTCAGGGGCATCACCACATGTGTGGGTGCTGCATATATATTGCACCTACCTGGAATTCTTTCCTTTGTTTGCACTCTAGTGGACGATTGGTGAAACATATAGAAATAAGTAATGTATGCAGAACATGAACAGGAAGCTGGGTACTCAAGCCATTAGATTTAAAAGGCAGGAGGGAGAGAGGAACAGGGCAGAGATCAATGACCTAAATCACATGTGCAGATTCTCTGCATTGCAAACATTTAAAGTTCCTAACTTTAAAATACTGGATTTACTTTTAGGGGATCAAAACATGTTGCAATTGTATCCTTAGGAGTCTTATCAGAATTTTCCCAGATGTGGGGGTGGAATTTGTTTCCTTGTGGAAGATGGCTCTGCAAATCAGAAAGGATTTTGGTTTCTTGAGCTCTGGATGGAACACCTTGCCCCTTTTCCTAAAATTTTAATTGAAAAAAAGGTCATCCTGCATATTTTAGTTAAAGTGACTCTCGCAATGGTCTTTCATTTCTTACGTGAACTGAACGAAGTAAAAGATATTTGCATCATGGATGTTCTATGTCAGACTGGAGTGACTCTACAGACTTCACAGGTGAAACTCAATTAATTCTTTGCCAGTATTACTAGTATGCACCAAAAATCTTGCTATTGCTGCTAGTACACTATTAGCAGTTTCTAACATAATTTCTTATGCTAGGAGAGTGATTTATTCTACCATGTTATCTCCAGATGTTACTGAAGCCACTTCTAGGGAAAAAAAAATGGTAAGCGCAAAATAAGGTTAAAAAAATCTTGACTCCTGGTGCTCAAATTATCTGCAAATTCAACCTCCTTTGTAAGATAATTTGTTTGAAGTTATGTAAGACTTGGTAAGGAGCTAGGCTTCTTCCAATGGCTGAAAATTTCTTTCCCAGGTTATTGGATTTCTGTGTTTGTAATCATTTCTCATTCTCCTAATGTTATGCCATTTCTTGACAGATCACCCATCATCATTTAATTTTGTCTGCTGGGAAAACTGTGCCAGTCAATTCCTTTTCAATGAAGAAGGTATATATCACAAGTTTTTTAAATCCTGATATACAGTCAGAATGGATTATCCTGTAGTTCTTCACACATATTACTATAAAAGAATGATCAGGGGTTTTTTTAAATATTACCCATAATATTTTTTTTAATTAATCTTTTGGCTTAAAAATTTTTTTCCAGACAGCTGAACAACATTTTTTTAAAAGTGAAGTGCAGCATTTCAGTAGATATGATGAATCCAAAGGCAGGTTAAACCCCTGCTAGCCTGCATCTTGTCAAGTTATCTTGTACTTATAGTGCTTATCAATGTACAGTGCAATCAAGTCCCCCACCAAATTCTCATGGAAAAGCTGACTGCTTATGGTCTGGATGAGTGTACGATCCACTGGATCAAGCACTGGCTGGAAGGACGGTCCCAAAAAGTGGTGCTCAATGGAGTTAACTCCAACTGGCGGCCGGTCACAAGTGGTGTTCCTCAGGGCTCAGTATTGGGGCCATTTCTGTTTAATATCTTTATTGACGATGTTGACAAGGATATAGAGAGCATCATCAGTAAGTCTGCAGATGACACTAAGTTAGGTGGGAGTGTTGATCTGCGTGAGGACAGGGGAGCTCTGCAGAGGGACTTGGATAGATTGAATCAATGGGCTGATGTTAATGGCATGGGCTTCAACAAGGCCATGTGCTGGGTCCTGCCCTTGGGCTACAACAACACTATGAAAGGACTGGAGAATAAATCTTACAAGGAACAATTAAGGGAGCTGGTACTGTTAATCTGGGGAAGAGGAGGCTGAGGGGAGACTTCATCACTCTCTACAACTGCTTGAAAGGCCATTGTGCAGAGGTTGGTGCTGGTCTCTTCTCAAGGGCAATTAGCAATAGAAAAAGAGGGAATGGCTGCAAGCTGCAGCAGGGTAGGTTTAGACTTGACATTAGGAAAAAATTGTTCACAGAAAGAGTGGTCAGACACTGGAATAGTCTGCCCAGGGAGGTGGTGGAGTCACCATCCCTGACTGTGTTTAAGAGTATATTAGATATGGTGTTGAGGGATATGGAGTAGGGGAGAACTTGTGGAGTAGGGGAGAACTTGTAGAGTAGGGCAGACGGACTTGATGATCCAACCCAAATGATTCTATGAAGCACTTATATTTGAGAGTAAAATTCAACCACAATGACTTGCAAAATCCTAACCAAAGTTCAACTTACAAATTGCTCTATAGGATTGAAGAGGTGCATAGGGCTCATCTGTGTTGAATTTCTAGACACATATTTTTTTTCAAGATGGAAGTTACACAAAACACACATGACAGTATATCTTTATGACACTATATGATACTATATCTTTATGAATACTTTATATTTAGTATGATTATGACCGTAGGAGTATTATTAGATATTAGGGAAAAAAAAATCTACCATGAAGGTAATCACATTAGAATAGGTCATCCAGAGAGGTTGTGCAGTTTCCATGAGTAGAGATACTCAAAACTTACTTAGATAATGTCCCTTGTCTAGCATTCAACTTAGTCCTTTTCTGAACTGGTGCTTGGAAAAGATGATCTTTTGAAGGACCCCCAGTCTGAACTATTCTATGGCACTCTAATTTTTTTACCACCTTGTGATCTGGGAACATGTCTTAGTGGTTTTTTGCATCTTTCAATTTGTAGATTTAGCTGAAAATTGTACTGTTCAGAGAGTTTTCAAACAAGGAATTCAGCATCCAGCTCAGCTTTTCAGAACACATCAGGTTTTAGTCAAGCATTACAGTCATAAGAGCACATTCCTTGTACCTATAGAATACTTCTAACATTTGCTGTTTTTTCCTTTCAGATTACAATTTCATAAGAACACTGGATCTACTTTCAAGTTTTTCATCTGAACACTTAAAGGAGTTTATTGCATAACATATATGCAGCATCTTTCAATGAACTGCCAGGTTAATTTTTGGCTCCTATTAATTCAGAGTAAAGCCAGTAACTGGGCCTTGCCATTTACTTCTCAAAACATAGAGGAATGTGTATTTTAATTGGTTCTTTGTGGTACTTGGAAACATCTATTTGTGACATGGATAGAAAAGGCTTCCGTGGCTCATAATGATCCATAATTACATTTCTGCCTCAAAGCAATAACTTCATACTCAATTTAGCTCCAGTATTTAGGAGCATAACTAGATATGTCTATGGTATTATAATAAAAAGTAATGTTTCTTATAACTAAACATTTATTTGCCTAAAAGATTTATGCACCATTTTTGCTTTTGTTTTCTGCAAACTCAGATTAGATTCAAAATTAGGTTAGATTCTAGGAAGAAATTCTTTACTGTCAGGGTGGTGAGACACAAGAACAGGTTGGCCAGGGAAGCTGTGGAATTATTGAAGGCCAGGCTGGATGGGGCTTTGAGCGACCTGGTCTAATGCGAGGTGTCTGGTCTCACGGCAATGAGTATGGAACTAGATGATCTTTAAGGTGCCTTCCAAATCTAACCATTCTATGAGTCTAACTATGAAACTTTCCAGTAAAAATGAATGTATGTGGCACGTGATTTTAATACATAAATACAAATATTCACATTGAAAACCTGATTCTCAGAATTTATGCTGAGCATTTAGGAATATTAAGAAATGCCTTGCATATAAACTTGTAACAGCTTCAAAATATAGTATCATGAATAATACACGGAACTCTCTTAGTGAATAATTTTCACTAATCCTTATGAAGAAATTGCAATTTCCTAGAATACAATCATAAAGGGAAAGATATGAAAATAATATAATAGGGAACAGGTTTATTAATAATTCTCTGGCTCAGATCATATTTGGGTAAATATCCATTTAAGTTACCGAGAGTTTTGTCTGAATAATTGCCTGGAAAATTTCTGCAGAATGTTGCTGTTGAGAAGCCTTAAAACAGAAGGAAGGTGTTGAAGGGAGAAAAGAAAGATAGAATTTCTTATAAAGGACCAAGAAAGAGATGCCACTGAAAGATGGAGACATCTAGTGATCTTTTGATATCTAACAAAGATATGTGGTGAAAAAAAGCTTCATTTTTAAAGCATGGCATTGAAAAAAGAGTGTATCCTGTTTGTTTTTTTTTTTAAAATGAATGAGTATTTTAAAAATCTATTCCTTGAATTTTGAGAACAAGGAGAACAAGGTTTAGCTTGGGCTTTAGAGATACCATTATTACACCTCCACTAATTTGGCAGAGTACTGGATGAGTTAAGAAAAACAAAAGCATTTCTCTTGAAAGCCAAAAGCATCCTAAGATTTACTTCAGAAGCAGTCAACACAGAGCTGCCAGACTTCCCTGGGGCATGTCAGACCTATGGATCACACTAGGTGTCTAAGTATTTCTCCATGTCTTGCTCTTTTTTGGTTTGTTTTGGGGTTTTTTTTTGGTGTTTTTTTTTTTTTTCTAATGTTATCATAAGGATTCTAAGGTAATTTGCACATGGAAACACCAAAAAAAAACATGTCCTGTGTATATGTTCCTATTTCAAAATATTTTTTCACAGTTTATTGCACACCAGCTGCACACTAAGCTGCTTTGAAAAAAAGTTCTCTACAGCAAGACAGGTATGCCAGCAAAGCAGGAAAACCTTTATCAACTAGTAAAAATGTTTCAAGAGCATTATTGTACCTTATAGTAGAAAAAAAACAAACCCAAACCTGCTCTAAGCTGAAGAAGAAAACAGATTTATCCATCACATCTATGAGCATGTCATTCTTTTCCCTTGCCTTCTTCTTGCATTCAAACTTCCTTTTCCCCTTCCTATTCCTTTTCTTCTATTATAACCAAGGACTTTCTGTTCTTATCCTCTAAGCAGAGAAAGTTTTTTACATCTCGAACATACCTACCCTACTTGTGTGCAGAATTTTAGGATATGGGGTTAGCTTTTTGTTGTTTTCCAGTGATTAAATTGAATTAATCCTATTTTGGTCTTCTAATTCTTTTCCTGTATCCCCTTTTACAGGCAGGGTTCAAGTCTTCTGCACTATTGTTTTAATGTCAGCATAAAATCTCGACTTGATAGGGTAGTGCTCACATAAGTATGCTGAAGCTAGTCTTGAATCTTTTCCATTACAGAGCACAACTGTCTCTAATATTTCATTAGGCAGTGAAAGGCTGCAACAGCTATTTTAACTGACACCTCAGCTCTTTCTTTTTGCTGATCTTTAAAAGTCCTTATGCTTTTCCCAAAATGTAAAACTCTGGCTCTACCATATCTTTTTCTTCATCTGATAAAGGTAAATTAGATTTCTTTTTTTATTTATTGTGACAAAACTGTAAGATTCAAAATAATTTTAGTTTCCCATCTATTAGGCCTCTATGTATCTTTCAAACTCCCTCTCATGAATATTTCTCTGGATTATTATATCCCACTGAGAGAGAACATTTGAAAAAGATAGCCATATTTTAATTTATATAAATATATATATATATCACCTTTGCCAAGTAGACTCTACTGGTTATTTTTCCTTAAACTCCTTTTGATGTTTCATTGAGGCAAGTTCAACTCTTTCACATAAGGTAATAGTGAAGGTAGACTTAATGAAGAATGCAAGTCTGTGTGACAAGAGTTTTTTACGTCCTGCCTCCCCTGCTCAGTTGGTATATCTGTGATATACCCAAATTCCTTAGACCTGTGTTCTGTTATCAGTAGAATGAGGGAGAAAAAGAAAAGTGATAACTAGGAACACATAAAGAAACCTTTTCCTAATGCAAAGGTGTATAAAAGGGGAAAATGGGAGGGAAAAATTAGCCTAGGAAATACATAAACATCAGTAGGTATAGTACCAGTTTGATCCTAATGTCACAGGTTTTGTAAATACGCAGGTAACTGAGGAGATGAAATAATAAATTGAGTGAGTATACATGCATCTTGGAATGTAGAAGGTAAAAATTGTCATTTATTCTTTCATCTATATGCTACAATTATATTGTTTATAATATACATTGGTGAGATTAATTTGAATAGGAAGAAATATCTGTCAAAAGGGCAACAATAATGCACTTAAAACATTTTCAAGCACTAACTTCATTAATCATAGTGTTGTTGGGAATGCTGGAACATTATTTTCTCCTTGTGTTCATGAGGTTTTGGTTTTATTTTGATTTGTGATTGCTAAATCGGGTAGGCTGCATAATTCTTTGCTATGTCTGATAGAATCATAGAATCATTTAGGTTGGAAGAGACCCCTGGGATCATCAAGTCCAACCATCAGCCCTACTCTACAAGTTCTCCCCTACACTAGATCCCTCAACACCACATCTAATCTGCTCTTAAACACAGTCAGGGAGGGTGACTCCACCACCTCCCTGGGCAGCTGATTCCACTGACTGACCACTCTCTCTGTGAAAAATTTTTTCCTAATGTCTAGCCTAAACCTACCCTGCTGCAGCTTGCAGCCATTCCCTCTTGTCCTGTCGCTCATTGCCCGTGAGAAGAGACCAGCACCAATATCTGATGCTGAACTAGTGCAGGTCAGCACATGTTAATATAGCAGAATGTCCCATCAGAAAAAAAAAATTTTGCCAACTTCAAGTGGAGGTTATTTCAGTTTTTAATGGAGCATTTTAATAAGCAAACTTGAGCCACATATTATCATAAACACCAGTTTTCAGGATTTTTATTCAACTGCAGCTGTACAAAATGTGTAGTGAGAGATAAAAAAAAGTCATGATTTACTGTAATTCCATTATAAGTTTTAAGAATAGAATTGAGTTATTTTATATCTGAGAATGCGTTTACTATCAGTTCAAAATAAGAAGCATTTTAAGAAGATTTTTTTTCATTTGTTGAAATATTTTAATTGATACTTTAAGGATCTAGTGAAGCATATATTTAATTGGATTAAGTTTTTACTTGAGAAGTTATAGCATATTTAAAATTAACTGCATTATCTTCTTATTAGGTGGGAATCACAAGAGCAAGATTTATTGTAATTTGCATTTATCTTGAAAACAAACTCATACAAGGAAGTCTACCAGAAAATAAAATGAGATACTGTGAGAACTTGTAAGCATTTCATATTAAAGCAGTTTGGATAAATTATAAAGATAATCTGTTCCAGCCCCAGCTGACTTCAGCTTAGGCTCAGCCTATTGTTTCTAATACTCAATTTTTATGTTTCAAAAAAAAAAAAAAAAAGGAGCAAGACCATTAGGGCTGGGAATATTCTTTTTATCCTTCACTTTCATGATGAAATCCTTTTTCTTATATTTCAACAACCTCAGGAGACATAAGCTTGAAATGAGGTCCCAAATACAACAGGCACTTCACAAGAAAATTAGGAGAAAAAATCCCTGACTTTAAAAAATGTGTGCCCTGGACAAACAAAAAAAATAAAATACACAGGAGAAGGAATCCTCTTTGATATGTGACAGACCTTGGAAGAGGACACTTAGAGCTCAAATTCTACAGGAAAACAAGTCTTGCTCCTACATAAACATCTACTGAGTTCAGATGCAGATGCTGTTTAAACACACAGGACCTGCTGTAGGATCAATACATTACTGGTTTTCTTTGAGTAAACAATTTGGCAGTAGCACACTTGCACTTGAACTTGAGTCTATTACATCTCAGAGCAGTGATGTAAACACAAAACTACTGCTAAGCTCTCAATCAATCTCATGAAAGCTTAGATGTATGTCGATTCCTGGAAAATACCACAAACCCCAAAGATTTTCCATATGCTTTTCCTCTAGAACTGAGTCTTGCCTTGAAGAGAAGGACCTAAGAACTAGGAACTACATGGTTTGCAAAGGACAGAGGGATTTAGGCACAAAATGATGGCAAGTGTAAGGCACCCATTTTGCAGAGAGACTGGATTTAAGATAGATTTTTTTCTTTCAGTGACTTCTTTCAGGATTTTTTAAGGTAAATAATTTCCCCCCGAAATAATTTCCTCCCTGAAATATAGGTGCTGTAATGATGAGCTCTTCAGTAACTCTTTTATGTTTAGCCACACAATGTAAGTGTGGTCAGATTCTCAAATACTTTTAATTATTTTTTTTTTCTGTATATTTTTGTTTGTCTTTGTTGAAAAACAAGCAAAAAACCCCACGTTTCCATTCATGACTTTCAGTAAACTTTTCATTATAAATTTATTTTTTCTTGGTTTCTGATTGTTTTAGAAACTCAATCCAATCTATAAAACACTTAGGTGCTCAGATGACCTGATGCACCTTCCATTTCAGCAAATCTTCCCAGGAATTTAGACAAGAATTGTGTTAAAAACAGTATTTGCCTCTAGTCTTTCCTTATACAATCTTTATATGACACCCAGAATTCTAAATCCAACTCCCTCCCTAGATTTAAATGAAGATGGCATTAATTTTTGTCTTTGGAGTTTTGGTTCAATTTCCTCTTAAGTCTCTGACATTTTTTCCACTAGTTTTAGGTAAGCTATAGAAAATCCACTGTTGGGAGTTAGAATGTAGTTGTAAACAGACTGCTTCACCTTCCATAATCAATACACTATTCAAAGACTGAAGGTAAAACATAACTGCTTAATTTACTGTAGATCTATCAGCTTTCAGGTGAGATTATGACATAAATTATTGTTAAACCAATGATAATTGGTAGGTACAGGTACCTAATCTAAAATAATTTTAAACACTTTGGATTTGAACATTTGTCTTGAACTTCATTATCTTGACATTCCAGATACGAAACTACTAAGGAAAAGTCCATCCAAAATAAAACTTGACAGATAGCATAGAGGAATTTCAAATGTAGGAGAGATGCCTTGTTAAAAAAAAAAAGCTTCTTAAAGAAAAGCATTTTAAAGCTTTTAAAGCTCTCAGTTGAGGAGACATTACAGTATATACATTCTTTAAGTAAAGAATGCATTTAATAGGTTTACTGAGTCAGGATTATGGTCTATAGGACATGTTCATTTTAATGGGCTACTTGAGATCCACTTTGATTTGGCTACGATTTAAGGATTTTAAAAAATCTTTGCTGACATAGATTTCAGTTAGATATGCATCTCAGGAAATTGATGGATATATGCTCATTTAAGATTGTCGAACAAAACTCAGATTTACTATACTGCAGAATGTGATTTGCCAAGGCATATATAAAAGTAATAAAGGCTTTGAAGAATATTCAGCAATGTGTTTAAAATCTGTGAGTGAGAAATTTACTCAATCTTTCTAGCTTTCCGGTGCAACTCTGCGCTCAGTTCTTGCATCAGGAGGTCACATATATCAATCTTCTAAATAAAGCTCCATCTCTTTGAAATGTTAATATGCACACCTAACTTTTGTTTTCTGAATAATCACTCGGACTTTTCTTGTTCTTTTTGATATTATCAAGTGGCATATTCTTAATGCCTGAATACATAGGAAGTTAAGCTTAATTTACTTGCAGACTGGAACATTTAGACAGCATCCACATTACACGGGGTTTGCATCTGCAGGAAATTTTCTTGAAGAGGACGGTGCATTAGGAATAAGGATTATCTTAATATGGTATTCCCTCTGTACTGCTGTTTCAGAGAGAGCAAAAAATAGAAGTGAGGTAGCAGCAAAACAATATTTCGCTCTGGAAAACTCTGACAGCTGGTACAGTTTCATCTTCAAAGCTGCATCAAATCAAGTTCTCTGTGAGGTTATAACTGCCAAATACATGTTAGCATTTCTGCAATGAAAGAGAAATAATAATTCATTTAAATACCAGTAAAGTGCATCTGTCAGCTCTGTAGATGGCAGTGCCATATTCTATGTTAGAGAACTTTTGACAAAAAGCAGAAAAGGATCCTGATTTGTCAAGAAATAAGCTCCACTTATTTATTCACAGCTGGCTGATACATAAAAAACTTAGTTCCTAGTGTGGAAAAAACATGAAGTCTCCAAAAATCAGGAAGATTTCAAGTCCAGTGAAGAGAAGTAAAGAATAAACCTGATACTACTAAGAGTATGTCAAACTGTTGACATACTATACTTCATAGGTTTCAAAGGACACCTTATATTCTAGGAGAAGAAATCACTGTGAATTTCTAGAACACAGCTCTTTGCGGAACGTAAGTGTCAATCTAGAGTGCATGTGTATACTTCACCTTATAATTTCACTGAGTTGACTGCAGGGAAAGACTCTACATGGAAAAAACATTTATATGTGGCTGTTAATACTTCACTATGTTTAGAAAGTGCTCCATGTTCAAGGTGCATGCAAACATTTGCTGTATGTCACAGAATCCAAAAAGTTGTGAATATAAAAGGATCCTTGCAAGAAGCCATCAGAAAAGCATTATAACTAAGTACTCATTCATACCCATTTTACATAGCTGAACATGGGGTGATGTAAGTGGA
Source organism: Jacana jacana (assembly GCA_013400555.1). Lineage (NCBI taxonomy): Eukaryota > Metazoa > Chordata > Aves > Charadriiformes > Jacanidae > Jacana > Jacana jacana. The sequence goes on along the minus strand of VZTM01029333.1, from coordinate 34,074 downwards.
GTTACTCCCAAAGTCAATCTAAGCAAGAGATCAATCAGGTGTTAAAATTTTAAAGAGAATTTTTTTTCACTTTTAAATGTCACAACTCACACTATACTAGTTTAATGTTCAACTTTTTTAAACACAAAACTAATAAATCCCACTCTGCTGCTGATTTTGTTTGGATTGGTTTTTTATGAATGCCATAGTATTTTTGGCTTACAAAACCCTTCCTTGCATAGAGGAAAATCAGGAGTTTTGTGGTACTGACTGAGCAGTGCTATCTGAATACTCGATCCATAGTGCCTGAGTTTTAAATATTCAGGACTGTGTCAAATATGACTGTGCTGAAGAACTCAAAAGATTTTGATCGTGGGCTATTACAGATGCCCTGGACTCCACTTTTAAATCTAGTGAAACCAGTCAAGCAGATAAAAGGCCATAACTGGAAGTTTAGTGTGAATGATCTGGTTATGAATGCGGGGTTTTTCATACACGATAGCTTATTCCAGCTGCATTCCCTACAGGATACCACATGATTCAGAGTTAAAAGCTCTAATGTGCATTTGATCAATTTCAGTTTGTCACTTGGAGGAAAAGCTGTCAAACTGCCATTAAAGTAAGTTTCTCTTTATTATAAAGTACAAAAAAAGCAACATTTCAAATGCTATCACGCAAAGCAAACTTATACCGTAATAGAAGGTGACGTAAGTAAAGAGCCCCTGAGTACAGGTAATTGCAATGGGGCAAAATAACAACTACTGATGACTTCTGTCTTTCAGAAAACCATTTATTTAGGCAGACAATAAAAAAGGACCCCGGAGCAGCAACAATGAAAACAATTCATTTTCTTAACACATTCCTAAAGGTTTTACAGACTAATTTAGTGCTACAAATCACTCTTTGGTGCTTTGATGATTCTCCTTTGCCTGATGCAAAGCCCAAGGAAGGTGAGGGTTCAGGAAGAGATGGGATGATCCATAGATAAAGGAGTGGTAAAATGTATTTGACAGCAACGTAAATATTAAAGGGAGATGGGACACTTGGGATTTCAATTGTTTCACTTTCCAGACATACTTAGTTCTATATTTTAGTCTTCCTTACTGGGCAATGTTTAGATATTACATTTAGTGTATATTTTTGAAGTTAAATACCTAATTCTTGGCCAGGCCCTGAGGGCTCCCAAAGTCTTGGTGATCTCTGTCTGGTCCCTTGGGGCTCCCCACCTGCCCCTGGCCCAGGAGCCCATGTCAGTCCCTCATGTCCTTCAGTCCCTGCCTCAGTCACGCTGCAGCAGGACACGTCTCCAGATCCCCACAGTTTTTCATGGCCACACTATGGACATCACCATGCTGGGCCCACCCTGCAGGTCATGTCCCAGCCCAGCCTCAGCTGAGGTGCTCAATGCTTGCGACAGAGGTTGCCTGGGTGCCCCCCAGTTGCCCTGCTCTTGGGGGCATAGGATGGGCGCTGCTGGTGAGGCCCTGCCCTGACAACCTCAGGGTTGAGAAGACACCAACACTCCCTGTGGCCTGACCTCAGGGACCCACCAGACCTTGCTGAGCTCTGACAGCTCTCATGGTAAGGCAGCTTGTTTTCTCCATGTCTGAAATACAGTATATTTCCAGTGAGTCCTTATTATATATACATATGTTACTAATTGACTAGGTTCTTTGTGAATTATAAATTTATTAAAATCTAGCCTGGCCTGACCCTGGTTTTAATGGTGAAACTGAGGAGTGTCCTAGTGCATAAAGTGGTTGGCCCAAGGTGGGACATGGTCAGAGACAGCTCAGACATCTGACTGAAGATCAGCCAGGGCAGGGAAGGCAGCCTATCCAGCAGTTCCATGCCCTGGGCAGCATCATGGAGGCAAACTTGTCTCTACTTCAACTTACAGCCAAACTGGAGGCATAGGGACCAGGAAAATGGACAATCTGGTGGGTAGGAAACTGAGTGGGCTGTCATGCTCAAAGGGTAATGACCAGTGATACAAAAGTCAGCTGGTGGCCAGTGACTAGCAGTGCTACTCAGGGGTCAATAACATGTCCTGTCCTGCTTCATGCCTTTGTTAATGATATGGGTATAGAGATGGAGGCTCACCATGTCTAGCAATTACTAGATCATAGGACATGGTTCCTATTTAGAGGGATATGGACAAGCTGGAAAAAAATGGAGTGACTTGAACCTTGGGAAATTTAGTGAAGGCAAAGTTTTGCACCTAGGATCCCATGCAGCAAAACATTCCAGCTAGAAAGCAACTTCATAGCAAAGGAACAGGCACTTCTGATTGACAACAGATTAAGCACAATTACCAGTGCATTCTTGCATCAAAACAGGCCAGTAATGTCCTGAGATGTATTAGCAAGGGTGGAGACCATGGAGTGAGGGAAGCGATTCTTCCCCTTTACTCAGTATTTGAGAGGCTGCATCTGGAGTACTGTGTTTAGTTTTGTGTCCTCAGTACAAGAAAAAGATTTACAAACTGCAGCAAGTCCAGAGAAAGGATAACAAAACGGTTGGGCAGCTGGAACACATGACATAAAGCACAGGGTGAGACATCTGGGTTTATTCCTCATAAAAAGACAGAGGTTAAGGAGGAAAGGGTGGAACAAGAAGAGAAAGAGATAAAGGTGAGAATTTACAGCTTCCTTTGTCAGCTCTAGTAAATCTGATCTGTCCTTGGTAAGTGAGAAGGGGCATGGATTCTTTACTAAATAGTAAAACCTCACAAGACTGAGGAACTACAATAACAAGATAGAAAAAAGTAAAGAGGAAGAGTTCTGGGTCACCAAGTCCACTCTTTTCTATCAGGAACAATCATATAATCCCTAACTGAAATTTAAGCAGTTTGAAAAGGTTCTAAAGACTATTCTCTTCAAGCTTGACTTGCTCCTCCATGATCTCATAGTTTGAGTTCATCTGTCTTCAGTGTTTTCCCAGACAGAGCCCAAGATTTTGCTGTATGGATTTTTTGGTACAGATACACTTCAACAGCTGGTTTAGTAACATTAAATGTGTTTCAATTGTGATCAAAGCTGAATATCAAATGATACTTAGTATATTCATCTGTTGCAGCAGTTAATGAGCAGAAAACGCTTCCTTGTGTTACTTAGTTTTGTGTTAAAGATAAATTTTGATTTTTCTTTTAAATTAACCAAAAATGGCAACTACCAATCCTACATAGGCAATGGTATTAAGGCAGCTGGGTTTTATTGTTTCTCCAAGTGCTGCTTGGAGTCACTCTATCAATCCTTCAATATCCCTGATTTCCAGGCAGCAAATGGCCAATGAAATATCTAGCTAATTACAATGCTTATATCTGTTTATCACTTGATCCAGCACAGTTCTGTTATTGCCTGATTAGGTTTAGGCACAGTGAATTCACTTCATCCTCTGAAGAGGCATGGTGCCACTACAGTGAAACTATCTGAAGCTCTGAGCTGACATGAAGCTTCTGCAAGTTCTAGCCTATTACATGTCAGAACAGTCATTTTCTTCCTTTGATGCCTTCAATCTAATGTTTGCACACAGCAGTTTTACCAGCAGCAATTTATGAAGCTCAATGTCTCTATATTTAACTTTCCTAAAAAAAGAAAATATAATTCCTACTAAAATAGTGGGAAAGCTGGTGTAAAAAACCCCAACAAACAAAAACATCCTCAGTTGAGTGGAATATACATTGAGAATACTTAAGATTAACAGATGAAAAGGGAATTGGCAGACAAAAGGCTGAAAATCTCTATACTCCTGACTCATCAAAATCTGTAAAAATCCTTAAGCATCCTAATAGTGTCATTATCCTTAATTTTGCCTGAAGTTAAACATATCATTAAGTGTTTTGCTGAATTGGGCTTGCTTGAGTTATTCTTATAATTTGCTTATACACAGATATACACATTTATTGTTTATATTCAGATATATATTCTCTGTGATTTACTTACTAAAAAAATATTTAATACTGAAGATTCCCATCCAAAAAGCCTTTGACTCAATAATTTGTTATATTGCATATCGGCAATAATATACTTCCTGTGAAGGTCCAGTAGGGAAAACTTCCATTTTGCTACTTCAGGGCCATAACTATACTAAACACAAGGTTTTAAAAGAATAGAATGGTCCCAGAGGGCATGATCAAACTTCTTTTCCACACAAAGGAACACATTTTCTTGACCTTTCTCAGTAGACACTTCAAGAAAGTTGTTTAGCCTGGACAGTACAGCTTTAATAGGTGTTATGACATTTTCTAACTGTGTATTGAATCTTAAGTTGTCTTTTGGTCTCATAGATTAAACAAAAAATAATAAAATAGAAAAATGTTGGTATTTTAAGCTCTACAAGCATTACCACTATCCAGTTACACACTGACCTTCGCTATCAGCTAAAGGACTAAACAATCCTCTGGGGTTGAACAGGAAGTTGAATTACTGGGATATTAGCTATTTGTGATGCTGTAGCAAATAAATCCCATCCCCCTGCCTCTCTTTCTCTCCTTCCCCTCTCTCCTCTACCCCCACCCCTCACCCCACCACCTCCTTCCAGCTCCTGGTTTTCACTACCCCAATGTTTGTTATTTTAAGAATAAAAATAAATGTTGTGACTATTAATCTACTATCCACTCTTAATCTACTATTAATCTTGAGTTGGGGCCCATTTCTTCAGTTACCCTAGAATACTGTTCCACAGTTTAGAGCCCTAGCAAAAACATAAGCCTTGCTTTCTTTTAAACTATTTTTTTTTCTTGCTCAAAATTTTAATGTTATAAAATTTTACTTAGGAAAGTTTTTGCAATACTATTGCAAGGGTAGTGAAAAAGAATAGTTTTCTATGGAAAGGAATCATGAGGAAAGAGATTGGATTTGAAGTTTAGGCTACTGTATATCAGCAATTAGCTACTTCTGTACTTACAAAAGAATATGTGTGCAGTGATTTGTATGTGCACACTCTCTTCATGTTGATGGAGCTGGTTTAAAGAAAGGGATGGTGTTGACCATCTTCAATTATTCAGTTATATTTTTGGCAACTTCATCTGCTTAGTAAGAAAGAAAATAACAAATTGTCTTTTCAGAGCAAAGGACAAACATGTCTCCAGGAGAGATGGCATTTCTTTGCACAAAAGTGATTCTGTTAACTGAACCGTAAGCTGGGTCCCAGTATTCATTTCTTTGCATTCAGTGATGGAATAGTTTCAAGCTAATTTCAAGAATATTACTACCTGAAAAATATAAGGAACTAAAGCTTCCTTTTTTTTTGACATTAGAGAAAATTACTGAAAGACAGTCATGGCTTTTTCAGTTCTCCAATGAGCCCCAGGTATGATGAGTATCCAGTGTCCAGGAATACTGGGGTAACTGTAAAGGCCATAAGCCCAAGTAGTCATACAGTGAGCCCTATAGGTAGGAAAATAAACTCACTGCAAAAAAACATTTTCAGTATAGGCTTCTTTTCTCATACTCTTCATTTCGTTCCATTGAGGGTGAAAAAAATTTCACTGCATCAGTAGAAAATGAAAAGATGTCAATGCCATCAGCAGAAAACATCTAGTGACTTTGTTCTGTTCTAGGTCTAGGGAATTTTTTGTGCAGAGTAATAGAAAAGTTGGCTTTGTGCACTGTAACTGTTAAACTGCAGTTGGCATCCCTGATGGGTAGTAGTGCAAGATATGTTCTTAACCCTACAAAAAAAAAAGATTAAAAATGTGCTCAAAAATTAATTTCCTAGTGATGCTATTCAGCCAATTACGATC
>VZTM01029333.1:7639-28259 GCA_013400555.1 Jacana jacana | reverse complement strand
AAGTGGTGCATAACCGCTGAAGGGCAAAGCAAATTATATAGTACTTGTACTTTTCATTGTAGAAATCTATTAAGCTACCAAAGGAACACCAGGATAAATCAGTGTCCTGTAACTCATGTGCTATAAGCTTTCCCTGAATCAGTGTTTGGGACTTTTTAAAACATCCAGTTTGGATTGAAACACATTTAGTTAAGGGCTGCCTCCTACACCCTTGGTTGAGTGATGCTTGAACTGATTACCCTTCCTGTTAGTAATATACATCCCAGTTTTTGATATGGCTAGATTACTTTTTTTCCAAGTTAGTTGGATCCTAGGCATTTCCCAATCTGACTAAATAGCCCTCATCAATTTCCTGGTTTTCATGCAGATACTAATATATCCCCTGGTCTTCTTTTTGTCAAGCGGAACAGCTTTGAGCTCCTGGAGAGAATTACTATTAAGGTTATTTCACAATACTGAAGTAATTCCATACATCTTCTCTGTATCCTTCAATTTATCAATATTGTTTGGGAACTGTGGACATCAGAACAAATTGCATCACTAGGCAACTCATTTGCATTGCTATGAAGAACAAAATGAATATGATCTTTTGGATCTTATATAAGATTTTATTTTATTTAGGCAGCAAAGGAATGCATTGCTTCTTTTGAAATAGAATCTCATGTTTAGCTGATTACCCATTATGAACTTTTCAAGATTTTTCCACTTTTACAATCTTTGTGGCACCTACAAATGCCAATACTAATGATCTTTCAAAATACTGATAAAAATGTTGCATAGAAAATAGCCAAGAACTCAGCCATGCAGAACCCAGTAAAATATTCACTCTTGAAGAAGATTCCCATTTATAGTTGTATTTTGAAACCTCTCAGTCAATCAAGTTTTAATCTAGTTAATATCTACAATGCTCATTTTCTGTTGGCTGAGCCTCATTTTTAATAACCTGAATCTGCAGAAAAGCTCTGAAATTACTTTAGCAATGAAGAGTTCTATTAACCTTACATTCTTAGAGTGCTTTTCAGGTTCACAGAAATCTCTTATAAAACTTTGGGATAAATCTTAAAAATTAAACACTGTTATTGAAAACCGTTATTTGACCAATATACTCATAAAAAAGAAACCAAATTGGTTTGTTAATGTCTATTTCCTAGATAAGTAGGATGAACAGTGGCAGTTTTATCATTAATACCATTCTGTACTAGCAATTTTATTATTGCTCTTGGGTCAGATAGTCTTCTGAATACTTAACTCTTGCCAATTGCTTATCCAAACTGCTAGCCAATAGCCAAACAATAGATCTCAGAATTTACTGTACTGTCCTGATACTTAGGGAAATTTAACATAAATTATAGAAGATTCAAACATAATTTTAAAATTATGGGAAATAAACTGTATAGATCCACTGATGTACTTTAGGCATTTGTGTTCAATACTATACTGTTTCCTGTTAACATGGAAAGTAGTGTATTTTGGAAGCACTTATTTTATTATGAAAATATTTTCTTGTTTCCCAAACCTACATTACATGTTGGAACAAAATATTTATTGAACAGTTTTCTTGTTGTTTTTTTTTTTCTACTAGTTATACCACCTTATCCTGAAAAAGCCAGTTCTATTTTTAAGATTATTTAAACTCTTCATACACTAAAAAACTCATATTTTTTTGTAATCAGCTGCCAAGTTATTTCTCCTTTTTCTTTTGCTTCCCTTATAATTTTCTACAGTTCCAAGCATCTAATCTTCATGATTTATGAAACTCTTTTCTGTTCTTTAATTTCTTAACTTTCTTTGTGCTATTATTTTTATATGCAAACTTTTCCCTTCCTTGTAGATTATGTCACGGGGTTATTTTACCTAATACAGTTGTCTTTCTCTGAAGGATTATAGTTTTCTTTAGTGGTCTTAGAGAGTTTTAGCTTGCTTCTTCCAGTTGAACGAACTCAGAGTTATCTTGTGTTTCCCAGAATTGCAGTATTGAATCTCACTTTATTTTTCAACACTTTCATGTGGTATATTTCAAAACATTAGGAAGTTGAATGCTTTTTCACAGTTTTCTGAAAGTGTGTCATGGTTTCAGCCAAATTTACCAATGATAAATGGTAGATGGCCCTTCCTCCCCCAAAAAAAGATAGGAGAGGAAGAGGATGAACTAAACTNCTGTTAATTTTAGAGTTTAGTTAGAAGAGACACAGCTAAAAAGTAAGATTGTAAAACAGAAAATTAGTTTGTTTTACATCAAACCAGGACAAAATGGTACAAACTAACTGGATGGTTAACAGTGGATGTTCAAAATAAGATCATTATTAGCCATAAAAGTTATTGCAGGAAAAACATATCAGATTTGTGAGGAAGAAATGTACTTTCACTGTGTGTCCCTTCAAAATCCAGTTTATTCATAGTTCTGGTTCTGGTTCATAGAATTGATTTGAAGGAAGCCATGAACTGAAGTCCTACTGTGGACCTCAACGACAGCTCCCATAGGTTCTAGAAGCTGTTTGTCAGAGAGCAGAGAATACGCTTAGAGAGATTTCTGCTTAACTGAACTTTTTATGAGTTAGTGAAACATGAAGCTAGTTTACCTTGGATCATCCTTAGCTGCAAAATTGTTTTGCCTATGGATTCAGTGGAGAGGCTTCTGGAGTGATTTTTCACTTACCAAATATTTTCATTTAGTATTTGCAAGCTCTTGACACCTCCTAAGGAGCTTTGATTTCTTCCATACAGCAAATATTAAGAATACTAGCACATTATGGGTAATGCTTGTTGCTACCCCTTGCTTTATTAGCTCCTGGAGTCCTATTGCAACCTGGCATAGCCTACTAGAGTAATTTCTGAAACTGTCAAGAATTCTGGGCATGTGTTATGACCCTAGTAGCTGGCAAACACTGAGCACCCAGGACCTAAACCTTCTTAATCTCATGAAAGATTTTTTCTAGCGGACTATCAGACTATCCAAATATTCAAATGAAGGTTCCTTGCTTCCTTGAATTGAGGCTTTCAACTAAGAAGAATAACTTTTCACCAGCACACAGATGCTTTGAACTGCAGTTCAAGTATGTATACGTGTGCACTGTGGAGATACTTGATTTTACTTAGAAACATTTTAAGATATTTTTGAGATGGTGAACTAGGGAATCAATCACCAAAGCTACTTTGACCTTTCAAAGCCCCTTCAATGCCTACAAATAAGGGCCTCAATCCCGATGGCATTACACTATACAACTGTAGCAGCTGGGTAAGCTAACCCAATTTCATCTCAGTATGTGGAAAAGAAGCAAAGACAAAACCCTGTATTTCCACAATTCTGAAAAAAATATTAAGTATTTTATGAAGCAAAAAAAAAAATTAAAAAACCAATATTGTGACTACAATGCTGGCTGTCACTGATGTGAGATGGCAAACGTGTTAAGAGAACTGAAGATGAGAAAATGCCAGGTATCATTTTGTCTCCAAGCGCTTGAGAGAAATGAAATCAAAACATTTTTCTGTTTAAATTGTAAATACCTAATGCAAAAAGTAAAAAGTGATTTTACTTTTAAAATATATTACTTTAGCAACAGACCCACTCATCTGGTTTCCATTTACAGCTATTTAATGATTAACTTCTGCATTACATTTTATTTTTTGTCAGAATAGAGAGACAAAATAGGTCCATGTGATAGCATTGCTGTTCAGAAAATTTCAGTGGTGCAATGGTGGCTCTGTGATTTGCTAGAGATGGTAGAGTCACAGAAAACTTTCATATATTCAGGACTGTATCCAAAGACTGCATACATCTATGTAAGAATAAGATGAAAATGCTGCAGTAGATTTATAGTTGTTTGCTGTCTGCAAAAATGACCTTGTTAAATGGAATGAAGTAATTAAATGAAACTTCCCACTTGAAATGAAATATCAAAGCTGACTCTAAAAATTTATAAAAATTTTAAAAAAAAACAAACAGATGGTCTACTTCTGTAAATAAGGCTTTGAAGAACAAAGTTGGGGAAATAAGTAAATTTTCTACTGATCTTAATGTTTAGTAAAGCTTTGAAAGAAAGGCTGTGAACACTCGCTACAGTATTTTGGGGATTATTATCATACCAAATGCTAGTTTGTTTTATATATTTCATAAATTTTTATGCCTCCAAATAAAATACTTTCACATAATTAAGCAGCATTAAATACTGGAACAGTTATATTAACAGGAGTAAAAACAACTGCTGTTTGAAAAAAAATCTTAGGTTACCCATGAGAATACACACAAAAAAACTTCAGAGAAATATTTTCAGTTCTTCCATCAATTGCATCTCAGAAGCAGAGAAAGCCATATATAATACATTGCTTTTAAAATCTGGATGACATATTCAGAGAAAAACAATGATAAAAATATTTTTCTTTTACATACTTGCGCATTTCCTATTATTGCTCCTGGAAGCTGAGAAGATTTAAGAAGCCTAAGCACACACCTTTGCTGTGATTTTTCTCCTGAAGGTAATTGAAAGAGACCTGTTCGCTGTTTTGGCATGTCTTGCAGCATAGATTTGTGTAATAGTTTTTAGTCTAAATAAGTATTTTTCTTTTCACATGCAAAAGGAGCCTCAAGGTATTCTTGGTGGTCACTTAGCAGAAGTCAAGGATCAGCCTAAATCTGATGAGAGTCTAAACGGCATAAGAATATTGCCTTTAGTACTATGGCAGCCCAGGACAGGTAGCAGCTGGGACTCTGATAGCCTGGCTATAGATGGACAAGAGCAAAGGTAAGGAGCTAATTTGGATGGAAGGTCTCAGAGTTTTGATGTAGCAGATGTTTTCTCACAGCACTGCCAAGGCTGTTAATGCAGAAGTCAACTGCAAGCGCGACCTCTTCTGAGGGACAGTAAATAACCGTGGCTGTTAAATGCAAGGACTTGCAATAGATTGTAGTGCATTTGAAAAGTGGCACTGCTAATCTCCATTTCCTCAGCCACATAGAAGAAAGAGTGGGCCTGTTAGTGGATTATTTTTTTTTTTTATATCATAGGCTTGGCAATGCTGAACTTGCCTTCTACAGATTGGCAGAAGTTTGGCATGGTCATTTACCTGAATGCAAAGCTACTTGCTCTGGGACAAGGTACAGGGGTTGGCTGCAAGCAAGTGTCTTATAAGTACAAATTTGCAGCAGTGAAGAGTCATGGCCTGTTGCTAAGTTTCTAAGGAGCAGTGCTGGTAAGGTACATGCAGAATGGGTTTGAGAAAGAAAAAATAAATTTGTTTCCCTCCAGCAATGTAATTGTGCTCTGCTTTTACTATACTTTGATTGATACATCTTTGAGCCACTTGTTAGAGCTGAATTTCCTGTGGTGATATCATCACCATATTGTTTAATATCTTTATTGATCATCTGGATGAGAGGATTGAGTGCACCCTCAGTAAGTTTGTAGGTGACACCAAACTATGTGGGAGTGTTGATCTGCTTGAGGGTAGGAAGTCTCTACAGAGGTACTTGGACAGGTTGGATCAATGGGCCATGACCAATGGGATGATGTTCAATAAGGCCAAATGCCAGGTCCTGCATTTTAGACACAAGAACCCCAGGCAATGCTACAGGCTTGGGGAAGCGTGGCTTAAGAGTTGCCCAGAAGAAAAGGACCCTGGGGGTGTTGGTGGACAGCTGGTTTAACATGAGACAGCAGTGTGTCCAGATGGCCAAGAAGGCCAACTGCATCCTGGCTTGTATCAGGAATAGTGTGGCCAGCAGAAGTAGGGAAGTTATTGTGCCCCTGTACTTGGCACTGGTGAGACCTCAGCTTGAGTACTGTGTTCAGTTCTGGGCCCCTCACTACAAGGACATTGAAGTGCTGGAGCATGTCCAGAGGAGGGCCACCAAGCTGGTGAGGGGTCTAGAGAGCAAGTCAGATGGGAAGAGTCTGAGGAAACTGAGCATGTTTAGTTTGAAGAAGAGGAGAATGAGGGGAGACCTCATTGTCCTCCACAACTACCTGAAAGGAGATTGTAGAGAGATGGGTGTTGGTCTCTTCTCCCAGATGAATATTAAGACAGGAAAAATGACAGGACCAGAGGAAATAGTCTGAATTTGCATCAAGGAAAGTTTAGACTGGATATTAGGAAGAACTATGTTACTGAAAGAGTGGTCAGGCGCTGGAACAGCCTGCCCAGAGAGGCTGTGGAGTCACCATCCCTGAAGGTATTTAAGACACATGTAGATGTGGCACTTCAGGGCATGTTCTAGTGCCTGAGATTGTTGGGTGAGGTGGTTGTTGTTATGGTGGGGTTGGGGCTGTGGCATTGTGAGTGTGTGGTGGTTATGGTGTGGATTTTTAGGGTTTGTGGAGTTTTTTTGTTGGTTTTTTTTTGGTTGGGTTTTTTGTTGTGGTTTGTTTTGGTTTTTTTGGTTGGTCGGTTGGTTGGTTTGGTTTCTTGGTTTTGTTTTTTTTGGTTGGTTGGCTGGTTGGTTTTGCTTGCTTGTTTGTTGGTGGTTTTTTTGTTGGTTCATTGTTTGTTTGGTGGGGTTTTTTGGGGGGGGAGGGAGTTGGGTTTTGGGTTTGTTTTTTTTTATGCTTGGACTCAATGATCTCAAAGGTCCCTTCCAACCATGAGGATTCTGGGGTTCTGTGATCATGGTCTCATGGCTAGCAGTGGATGTTTTCCTGACTATGAGGCATCCATAGAAGCTCATGTTCACTAATTTGCTTGGCTCTACATGCTGATGCAGTGACATCAGTGCAGATGGTAAAGGGTGTTAGTAACCAGGGGATATATACAGGTTCTCTGGCTGTCCAGTGCTGTGGGCTAAAAGTTGTAAGATTAGGATAGTGTCACTGGAAGGGTCCTCAGGAGCATATAAGCATAGGGTCCATAACACTCAGATGTCACTTCCAGCCTGAATCTGTCCCTCTGTGTACATCTTTGTCCACTTCACTTTGCTCACCTACATTTAAATTTCTTAATCCAGTCCTATTGTTAGACCGCTACAATTGACATTTCACATCTATTTCAGATGATGACGGACAGGATTTTCCAGGAGTAATTTTAGTAAGAACAAGAATTTTGTACCCTGATTAGCAATGTGCCAATGACAGATATAGATCTATCCCTAAGGCACTAGGATGAGACACGCTATCCATTTCCGAGCTTCACAATGATTGACTGCAGCCCCAATTAGGCTGAGGCATTCAGTTGTATTTTGTATACACTCTTCAAGGACAGTCTGAAATACCTTGTACTCTTAATTCTACTGAGTATATGGTTTAAAAAGTTTTTAAATTGAATTGCAAATTTAATTTCTTTAATGCAGTACTATTCTCCTGTCACAGAAAGGCAAATATTTTTCAGAATGAGTTTATGTAGGGGGTTAAATCTACCTCAGACATTTAATTTTGAAGTGACCTTGTTTATGCTGGGTGGGAAGAAACATTTATTATGTGTTTGTTAAACTGCAGCTGCGTGCTCAGCATAACAGGAGTCTGAGTCCCTACCTCCAAAGATTAATATAGTTTTAATTTGAAGTCAATGAAAATCTTACGCTGCTTTTGGTATTATATTATTAAGTTCTGTATAACATTTGACCTATTAAAAAAGGAACTTCATTCCACAGAAAAGATGCTGATTTTTCTCATACCTGTGTTTTGGTAACCTAAATGTTGTAGAAATCATCTTATGGCTTGAAAAGTAATGCCTGAGTGACACTGAAAATATTGTGTTTAAATAAACACTGCAAAAAGCAATAAAACTCTCAAGGGCAATGCAGAGTTGTTTGAGCATCAGATGTGAATGTGATTAACGTTTTCTGAAATAACTTTACATAATGTACACATATCTCTGTTTTTTATCTTTCGTTTTTATCAATGTAACTGAGTCTTCCAAGTTTCTTTTTATGACCTACTGGGCATATTTTATGGTGCCATTTAGTATCACTGGTGTGGTCACTATGGCAGTTTGATTTTAATAAGTTTTAAATAGGCATTGCCAGTCTGAAGGTTAGCTCTCAGGGTTATGATTTAGAGTTATCAGATTTACTCAGTATTATATTATGAAAGGAAAATAAGACATGGCCTCAAACCATGACATTTAGATGGAGGTTTCAGAAATTCAAAGATGAGCTTGGCAGTCTGATGTGGGGTTTTAATTCTGCCTGGTTTAACAAAAAGGTCACTTTGTAAAATTTCAATCTGAATCCACAGTCCTATTTAAAGTTACCCAAAACTTTAAGAAGGATGTTCAGATTCATGGTTTTAGTGAAAAAAACATATTGTGGGTTGAAGTATGTTCTCACTTTCAGTTCTCAAGTAATTTTACAGTCCAGGGACATTTAGGGAGACATAAGTAGCAGGAAAAGTTTCAATTGTGGCCAAGTCAAACTTGCAGTTTTCACATGGGTTATTTTGTTCCTAAATTGAAAAAGAGGAAGAAGATTGACTTCTGCAAGTGAAAAGAAAGCATCAGCATAAGTTGCATTCTTTAAAATCCTGTGATTTAGTAGAAGGAAGAAATTAAGGCATAAAGCATCATAAATTAACTACAAGCTATTTTTTAATTGAATCTTTTCTATCAGCTTTGTTTGTGTATCCCTGCATCTAGTAAACTATTTCCTTGCTGTGTCATGAGAGTCGGTGTTGATATTAGACAACATTATGATCTGTATTTATGACCTCATAAAAACAAACAAACTACATATTAGTACTTCTTCTTATTGAACTTATTTAAACTGAGTTTATGGAGGAATTAATCCTGCTGACTGCACACACTGTAGTCAGATGGCATTGTTAACTTTGCTATTGATCCGAAGAGCAAAGAGAATTTCTGATCAACACGTTGCAGCCCTCTTTTAACTGCCTGTTGGTACCTGACTTCTGGCATTTATCAGTTCTTCAAACAGCCTTCATTGTTTACCAGTCTGACCACCTTACCTGACTGATTTTGAAGAGCTTATGATGTCTCTTAGATCTCAGAAATACATAACTGCTAGAGTTCTGTATTTCTGAGAAAAGAAATAGATGATTATTTAATGAGCCATTCATGAGCTAGTTTGCACATGATTTTACTGTCTTCTTAATGATCAATCCTATCATCAAATTGTATTGTATGTTACCTGCAAACAATTCTTATGTGATGGTCTTCGCACAGTCGCAGGCTCTAGATTCTGCAGCATAAGATGCTGTAACAAAATTCTTCCTATAGTGTTGATAAATAAGCCAGCTTGCTCATGATGAGGTATCAATCAACCCCTGATACCTATAGTTAAAATTTTCTGCTCCTTGCTGCCAAAAGTTATGTGCAAAGCTGGTCATAACTGACAACTTATTGCCAACTGTGGTGTCTGACACGCTAATAGCAACAAGCTATATAGACATATAGACTGTGGCGAAATGGTTGTACTAAAGGACATTTGCCTCCTCTGGAGCTATAGTCTTCATGAGAGGCTTTCCAAGCAATACATGAAATATTCATTTGTTCTTGAGTTGTCATTTATCTGTGTCCCCTTATGCTTTGCTGTTGGTGAAGTCCTGAGTATACTGCTCTGTATGTTATCTCTGTATTTTGTCTAATACAATCACTATATTTTGAGTTAAAAGATTATCTTCTGCTAGCTCTTTCCTTTGAGCAGTTGATTTGTGAAGATTAGAAATTCAGTAAGCATTCAAAGCCTGCAATGATGGGTGTAGCCTACACAATCAAACAGACAGATTATCGGAAATGTGTGTAAGGTGCAACACAAAACATATTTAGATAGCAATTGAGTGTAAATATTTCATAGCAGAAATCAGGTGCCAAGTCTGAATGCATCTATCCAAAGAACAGACTGCATTTTTCCAAATTAATGTCTCTTTAGTAGAACATAAACAATTTAAAAATAAAATCAAGTTAATGCAGTCCTCCCTTGTAATTTTCAGTTTACATATCTATGCAAATTTATCCTGTTATTAAATCAGATTATTCATTTCACAGACAACAAAACCACATACATTTAGAAACTTGGCATACAAATAATATTAGATTTCAAATTATCCCTTAGGGTAATAAAAATTAACCTGGAAAGGCTTTTCTCTTTCATAATGTGAAATAATAAAATATTTTCTAAGGAGGCCTTACTGAGAACACAGAAAAAATTGTGTTCTCAGACTCGGACAAATTTTAGTTGCCCTAAACTAGTTTCTTTTTATTCTGCATTAAGACAATACTTATTCTTGTAAACTAATGGACATTACAAATATATATTATGCTTTGACCTAATGTAATGTAATAGATATGTGTATGTTTGCACAAACATGTATTACAAGTTTGTATAAACATGTGAGGTTTATACATCACATATGTGTACCTATACGCATACATATATATGCATGTGCATGTGTATGTGAGAGTGAATGGCTTTAATTACATCCTTGAATGCCAGAGCAATCTGAAGTCATACTGCAACTCTCAATATGATTTCTGTTCAGAAGATACCCAAATTCAGCTAATTCAGTTTACTATGCTCATATGGTTCTGAAAGAGAACTAGTGAATTTTCAGTATGTTGGTGTGATCAGCTGAACCTGAATGTGACATTGCTGGAGTCATTGCTCCTTGTGTACAAAAAAGTTTCAGTCTGAGCACTTTTCAATATTGCTATTGAATAGTAGATTCATCTACATTTCAACCTGATAATAAATGAATGTGTTTTTTTCACCACTGGGGATCTCAATTATATTATTTATAAAGAGTATATTTCAACTACTGTGTAAATGTGTTATCTCATGGGTCATTGAAAATACACTATAGTTTCAGCAGGCATACCCGTGCATCTGAAAATACTGCTGTTCTAAGCAGGAGCTCTGTAGAATTTAATTCCATATCCAGTACACTACTTTGAAAAGTATATTTTAAAAAGCCACTTTACCTATAATTAAAGTGAGAGACTGATCTGGCTTTTTTTCCTTTTTTTTTTTCCCTGGTTTTACACCCTCTTAAATTTTTCACACATAAGATCAATACCTGAGCACAGCTTGAAAGATACTGGTCAGATTGTACTATGGGACACTGAAAATCCCAGTTGAAATGGGACACAACTAGGTTAGATATATTCTTGCTCTAACTTTTTCTAAATCTAGTGTAACTCAAAAAGAACAAAACCTGCATCAGAGATTCTTAAATCCAATTCTTAAATTCAGATTCAAAGTGTATCTCTGCACAGCATAAGCCCAACTAGAGTGACTGCTGCACATCTTGCTGAGTGAGAGGGCAGCGATGATAAATCACTTGTAAAGTGAGTCGTGCTTAGACAACGTATGCAACAAGAGACCAAGCAGTGATCAAAAGGCAGCATGGCTCAGTATAGTACTGCTCAGCAATTCCAGGCTGTGATGAGCTGTTTAGAAACATTAATGAGAGGCACAGAAAATGCCAAAGGCTCTCTTTACTCTCTCATCACAGCATAAGCTACTTCNACAATTCTATGATTCTATGATTAATTATCAGCTGTGCTCCACAGGCCTCCAGATTTTCTTTGTGAAAATGTTCCAATAACAGAACATAAAGTCTCCTGTACAGCTAGGTTGCTCTCTCATGATTCTTCTATTTAGTCTGCTGCACTTTTCTTAAAGGAGTCTCTCCTGAATTTATGACTTGGAAGGTCTTTACCACAATCACAAATGAGGAAGGATAGGTACCGTATATTTGTACATTTCTGACTAAGAACCCTAAAATCTCTATGAACTTGAGAACACTTGCTCTTCACAAGGCAAATCTGTCTTATAAATTTCTCCTTTATATTAGCATTTGTAGAGACTTGTTCCTTAAAAATACTTTGACCTTGAATTGCTTTCAAATTTTATGACATTGACTATGAGTATTTTACATAATTTTTTTTAAATTGCTTTAACTGGGACATATTCCATGTCAGTGCAATAGTAGTATGATATTATTTATAGTTATAAACATAATGCTAAGCATATTTCTCATTTATATGTGCTAATTACTCAAATTATTATATTAATTATAGTAAAAATAAACACCAGCAGCACACTTAACAGTTGATCTTAGAAACTGAAATCTTGCTGTAGGCTACTGAACATCAAAAAGTGAATTGAAAGGTTATTGTCTGAGATTATTAATAGATAAAGGTAGCATTCATTTGATGTCAATGTAATATTCTTGGAGTGTGGTCAGTGTTAGATTCAAGTGAATTGTTAATTAGCAAAGAGAGGAAAGCATTTGGAAAGAAAAGATAGAATTTTATATATATGTGGGGGGCTGTTTTTTTCCCTTCTGGCACTTGGATTTCAAAAAAATTTCCAAAGAGGCCATATCTCTGCAGCCAATAAAAAAACATGTCTTGTTATAGCTTTCTTACTCCCTAAATGATCCACAGGTTTCTTTTTTTATTATAAATTTCTGTTAAAAAATCCTAAACTTGCCTGGAGCTTTTAAACATTTTTCCACCCCAAACACAGAAATTCCCTTAAGCTGGTCAATCAGTCTGGTCATGTATGTTATGCAGGGCTTCATGGAATTATGGCATTATGCGTTTTATGTTGGTGTTCTTGGTAATAAATGCATCAATCACTGGACAATGTTTAGTCAGAAGGATTGTTTCTTTCTGTTTTGCTTTGTTTTTAATATTGATATAACCTATGACATGGATATAACCTAGTTTTGTACTCGTGCTTAATACCCTACTGCACAGCCTCTCTCTAAACAACACATTTCTCCCAGCTATGTTATTTCATTTCCACAGGAGTTTTACATAATAGTAAACATGGAACAAGGAAAAACAAACTGTGAAATGCATTCATCGATGAACTCTGTCCACCTTCAGCCCTAAATATGTCACGAATCCTGTAAGGCAAAGTGATATTAAGTGGCTATGTTATTAAAGATTGCACTTCAAGTTAAAATTGCATCTGTATAAACAACTGTAATCCTACTTCATCGTGCCTTGTGTTTGGCTTTTCAACTTCAATAATTGCTGCACTTCAGTATGTTTGTATATACTTACATGTGTGAGTACTTTAAGAGTGAGTAAACCATCATAAAACTGATTTACTGTATGTGTGAACACAATTTACTAATTCTCTTTATGGGATTTAAAAAAAAAAAAAAAGGCAAAATCTCTAGACCACAAAATATAATGAATTTTTATTATGTGACTAAGTAAATTGACAATCAAAAAACTCCAACAATCAATAAGCCTTTTCATAGGTCTGTGTATAGCTGACAAGTTTCTGTGCTTGTGCTGGATTTGCAGCACAGACTGCAAGCCCATACCACTATGTGTCTTTTCAGACAGCTACTCACTTCCACGAGTATATGCATATAGATAGAGGAAAATTGCATATATAGTACATACCTTTGTAGTGTGGTATGTAAAACAATATCACTTAAGAAAGTGTCACTGAGTGTATACATGCAAGAATCTGAAGGAGACAAGCCTGTGTACCCATTACTGCTTTGTTGACAAGGAATTTCAGGCAAGGGTTCATTTCAAAGATAACTCAGGCATAAATATTCATATACAGTAACAAGAATGTTTGAGAGTAGATAAGTAAATATGCACACTCAAAACTTTTATTCCCTCACCCTCTGGTACTACTTAGGAAAAATTCCATAACTAGCTGTCAAGAAGTTGTTCTGGCAGATATTCAGCAAGTTATTGTACTTTGAAAACTTTAGTGAGAAACTTAATTCTTCTTTCTTCATTGCTGAAAAATAACTAATCAGGAGTGTTGTTGTGGTTTCAGTTAGTTTTAGTCTATGGGAATGACATGCTTCTACCTTCATTTTGATCACACTTTAAGTCTGACTGGGAGACTGTTCTAAGCTGGTGACATTTTTTCATACCTGGTAAGTAGATAGTGTCCAGAAGAACTCCTTCATATCTCCTCCAGTTTGGTACTGAAGGTAGTCTAGAGAAACATTAAAGAGTATACACTTGATCACCCCAGACATGGGTGCTGCATTACTTAAAAATAGATAGTTGGCACTGAAAAGGTTCAAATGCTGTCACCTAAGATTGGTTTTAGGTAAATTTTATATTAGGCGACCAGGGAATTGAATTTCAGGCTTTCTCATGTAAATATTGCTTGGTAGAGGGGCAGCCTCCTCTTTCCTCCATTCTTTTTTACTCAGTGACATTTTGTTTCTTGCCTGCAGAACAGCTGAGATTCAGCACTCAAGGTGAAGAGACTAGGCGATGGTTGGAAGTGGAAGAGCATCTTGATTTACCTGAAGGTAAGACCAGAGTCAAACATAGCACTCTCATCCTGTGTCTGACCACTTTAATGAAAGCCCCATTTCATGAATGACTCCAGCTACCTGCACTTGTGCAAGACACTTCTTGTGTGCCAGACATGAATCAGCTAATACCTTACAACTCGATGTGTTTGCTCAGGCTCAGACACCAAAGTTAGATGGCCCAGACCAATCTCAGGCTGACAGGCAAATTTCTTGTGAGCTTTAAGTGGGTCAGGGATAAGGTGACATCAAATGACTGTGTTTTCCAGGAGGACTTTTTTTTTCTTTTGACTTATGAATCATAGTTTCATCCAAATTTTATTTTAAGTGAAAGAAGGTGCCCTGTATCTTACTTCTCATTTGTCTTAATGTATGTCCTTGTGCCTTTCCATACACCTAGCTATTCACTTATTCACTTGGGTTTGTCTTCTTAGCTCTTGCATCAGTGTAGTTTGATTGCAAATAAATCAAGGCACAAAATCCTTATCTTGGCAATGACATAGACCTTTTTTTTTTGGCTCAGGACACCTTAATCTTAAATAAATTGAAGGTGACATTTTATTCTTAATCAGGCCATAGCTCTCATAGTTCCACTTAAAATATATTCTTGAATTAATTATTTGTATTCACTTACTTCAGGGTCTATATTCTTTCTTCTGAGAGAAATACTGGCAGGCTGTGGGATCTACCACAGGGGAAAGAAATGAGTGCCAGATACTGATAACAGGCCACAAACCCTTTTTTCTTTTCCAACACCATTTAATTCTCCAAAAGAGAGAAGACCACCTCCTGCCTGCACTTTGTCTCTCTGCTCTACACATATAGACAGAAGACAAACAAAATGACTCCTCCAAAAGGCTAAAATGGAAGGCTGCTAATCTTGGTGCCAGACTAACTGACACACGTGCTGGCTGTGCTGAGCAAGGCCAGGACATGTGGCTACTGCTTTCAGTTGGTGTCTAGGCCACAGACCCCATGGCACACCCAGCCACCTGGGTTACAATTATGGGGCTGGCATGTGACCACAAGACTATCTTAAGCTGACAGTGTAAGGACAAAAAAAAAAAAAGGAAAAAACCCCAGGGCTTGACCAAGTTCCCCCCAGCATTTAGAAAGAAACATAACTGCATCATGATGGATCAGGGCTGATGTCTTACCTAAGGGAAAGGAAACTGCACCTTTGGGATACTCCTGTTTGAGCCGCAGCCAAGCACTTCCAGTTGCTCATTGCCTTTGCAGGGTCACCCTGGGAACCAGTCTGTGGCACACCACTCGCTGTTGTTGAGCTGTGTCTCTACTAACCCTGGCCTCCTTGGTCGCTCCCATCCAGTGGTTGCTGCAGCTGCCATGGAAACTGCAGTAAGGCCCTAAATTGTCATTCTCTGGCATGGAAACTGTTTGCATTTTGGAGTCCAGCTGTCTCTACCGAGCTGTCTGCTGTCTGTTGTCCTCTGATCCTAACTACCACTGTGCCTTTCATGTATGATGAGCGGAAAGTGGGAGTTAATTGCCAACTACAGGCAGAAAGGGAGAGTTCACTTAGCCAGCTAATGGATAAAAGCAAACAGTGTTATGTGCTGAACATTGAATATTATATCTGGGTGGAAACACTTTCTCTAAAAATAATTTTATAGTCCTGTGCTGACTGTGAATAAAGTATGTATTTGATCCAGATGTCTTACTGCAAGATCTGTGCCCTATTCAACTCTCTTTCTCTCAAAGGGTAAGAGGCTTGGGATGTCAGGAATGGTCTATTTAAGAGAAGGATAAAGAAGTTCTTCAGAGGACACTCTTGGATCTCATCAATTAAACTGTAAAATTGTGGAAAGCTTATGTATAAAACTAGAAACTTCGAACCAGACATTTCACTTATCTTTAAAAAAGATAAAATCACATGGCTTCAACATATGGGATTTGCATGTGGAAATCTGATTTCAGATGTCTGTTCCTGCCTACCCAGTGCCACTCAATATCTCACTGAGTATTATTTAAAGCATGAGGATGATCCATTATCATCATTCTTTGCTGTTTACCAACATAGCGGCACCCTCTCTCAGGTTTAAGTACACAGCAAATGAGAGGGAATGGGAGAACGAGATGAATGGAGTCAGGAGAAAGCCAGAGGTGCCAGTTTTGCTCCCATGGAGGAGACTGCAGTCAGATTATGGTGCAACAGTAGCAAACCCAGGAGTCATCAATATTTCCTCATTTATTAACCACATGTGATTGGATTGTTGTAGTCTTTGAATTTATTAATTTTCCTGTTGGAAACTTGTAAACCTAATTAATACTATTTCTCCCTTCTTGGTGCAGTGCCAAAAGCATCACTAGAGACAGTGGGAAAAATGCAGATGACAGTTGTTTGAATCATTTCCATAAAACAATTTGATTCCAGTTTCAGAAGTTCAGTAAGTCCCAGGCAGGTTTCCTGCAGTACATCTGCTTTCCTGGCAGGAAAGTGCCTTCTGCTCTTGCCGGTCCTTGCTTTAGAGCCCTAATTCCAGAGTTGTCTTCTGAGCAGCCAGCAGGCATGTTGTGGGCTGCAGGACTGTCAAGCTACTCTTGGCAGCTCTGCTTGCTTACATGCAATGTTTGAAATTCAGAATATTTTTTTTCACCTGAATTTAAATGGAATCAAATTTCTGTATATTTTGACCAGTGAGTGGAACTATCCCTCTCATGTCACATCCAATTATGTTCATTTCTGCTCATTTCTATTCTCCTTTTTTTTTTTTTTTTAATAGACATTTTCCCCATTTTATAGCTCTAATGATTTAGGTCTTCTCTTCAGTGAGCATGTTCCACAGTCTCTGATTTCTCCCCTCAGTAGGCAGTACTGGGAAGGATCCAATTAAAGTCCTTTTAAGTCCTCCTAGGAACATTCCTTGCCTTCAGTGATTATGATTGCCTCTGTAAATTTACCCATTTAATACAGTCCTAGTCTTGATGATATGAACTTTGTTCCTAAGGTTTTAAAAGATTTCTCAGTCATTCTTTTTGTAGTAACTAATGTGACTGTAAGAAATATTCCTGTGTCTTAGAAGGGCCTTTAGGGCAGTCTCTTCGCCCTTTGAAAGTGAAGCAGTTAATCCCACCAGTAAAAGAAGGTTAAAAGGTGTAGAGAAGTCTATAAAAGAACATGGGACCTATGCCCAATTTCTTATTTCTTATTTCCAGTTCTTGTACATGTAACTTTCTTTTCTGTTCACAATAACCTTGCATATATGTGTCTTAGTGAAACAGAACTTTCATGGAAACAACCTGTAAAATATAGTGAATATTCTATGAGGAAATAGTTAATAAAGAGTTTAGAACATTTGAAAATTATCATACTCAGTACCATTAATAGAAATGAATCAATTTGGCTCAGAAACATCCTTAGATGTTTTAAATTAAATCTGTCAGATTTAATACATGGGGAACAGAAACTGTGGATACAACTGAATTTCATGGTATTCAGGAGACAGAAATTTTATTCTCAGCTTTGCCATAAAGAGCACCTCTAACAGGGTAGCAGTCTAAAAACTACCAGGGCATCAAGGACCCCAAACAGCATAGTGTTCAGATAGTAAAAGCTGATTTAGGTGGAGATTACTGCTGGGTCATATTTCTCATCAGGATGTTAAAGGAGTGGAGAGTTTCTTTGCTAGAGGGAACTATCACTAATGAAGGAGGTGCAATGGACAATGAGGTAAAAGCTGCAGATGACTCAAGGTAGAGGTGGTGTTAGCTCTTGTGCTCCAATCACTCAACCTCCAACAGTATAATGTCTTTTATGAGACATGAGTTTTTATGATGGATGTGCCCATGCCAACAGGAGTTAGAGATGCAGGGTAAACCTTTTACTCTGCTATCTCCATGTTATGAGCTTACACTTTTAATATTCAAGAAAAGTACATAGTGGTGGTAACAATGCAGATAAAATACTGAAAGGTTAGTATTGTAATATCATCTAATTCAACTTTATCTGTATTAAAATGCAAAATAAAAATGTCTCACTTTTTGCAAACTTTAGAGGATTTTTTTCCTGACAAAAATAACAATACTATTGGTTTGCTAATTGGACAGAGAATCTCACTTAAAAACCTATTACTTTAAGCACTATAGTGTTTTCCTATTCATATATTTACATATACTTTGGGTTTCCTTGATACCTTGTACTTTAAATTTTGAATATTCCATATGAGACTTGGCTTGGTTTTGTTTTTGTTGTTTTTTTTTTTTAGTATGAGTGACATAAGTAGTTAGCCTATGAATCTGCTTAACTCAAAAATTAGATTGTATTTAGATTAAAGTAATTTACTTTTTGGGTTTGACAATGTTCCTATTGCAATTTGTTGACTGATTCAAAAACTAAGATATAAATGAACTATGGCTTGCATACAACTAAAATCAGTGTTGTATAGCTACTGATGTGGGGATAAAATACCATGCTCAAAATTAATTGCACCAGAGGAACAAAGATGCAGCTGAGCCTGAAATGTACAGGAGGACATAGAAATAGGGGTCTGGGCTAGCAGAATAGAAGCAATAGACAAAAAAAGGAAGAATGAGAAAAGATTCTTTTCTTATATAGGCTGCATCTTTGGATCCTCTGAATATTCTCTGTATGGCATTTTGAGTTAAAGCTGTCCTAAGATTTTTGGAAACCCTTGATGCTGAGGGTGCAAACAAACATTACTATATATATAATGAGAAAACTGAATTCTATATACAAGTCAGAATTCAGTGCCCAAGTGATGATGGTACTCTCTGTGCTTGAATCATCAGTCTGAGATATTGGATTTCACAACTACAAGCACCAGTAATTGTTCCCAATGCTGCCTTTCAAACAAGGCTTTGTGTAGGCAGTATGTAAGATGGCAGATTTTCAAGTAAAGGAAGATACATTTTCCATCCTCTTGTTCCACCTTGAAAAGAAATATTGAGACAGTGCTTTGTTAGAAGGAACCTTCCCAGAGGAGGGCATGTGAAACTGATGACTAGAGGATCCCTTTTGCTGTGAGAACCTGAAATGTCATGGGCAGAGATACAGATTTGTTTTGAGAATGGGCTTGCAAATATACATTATTCAATGATATAAGGTATTTACTATAGAATTTAAAATTCTGCATACTCAAAATAAGACCTGCTGTTGGTGGTGAGGTGCTTGCAGACTTGAAGAGGTGTCTTCCTCTGTCTCAAACTGGAGTACCCCCTACAAGGGTAAAAAGATATGGGAAGGAAGAAATATTAATATACTGTCCTTCTGTAAGATAGTCACAAAAGAAGGCCACTGGTGGAAGCTGCTCTGTGCAGGTACCTGTGATCTCTTGCTATTCTGGGGAAAAAAGAGAGCCTTGGCTGCTTTACTAGTAGTAAATGGAGAACAGGACTGAAGAGGGACTATCTAGTACAACAGTGCAAGGGGGAGTATGTTAAAGTTGTTCAGGTGCAAAGGTAACATCCTCTCACTGTAAGACTGAAGAAAATTGCTGTATTTAAATCATTTGGGAGGCTCAGCACACAGTTCAACACCACCTAACTTTTATATCAATGCCAACAATGACACACTTCTATGAAACAGGATCTCCTCCTCTCCCTGTCCTGGCCCTGACCTGTAGTCTCTGTTCATGAGAAAAAACTTTCGAGATGTGATGACAGTGGAGTTGAAATCTCATCTAAGGGTTTTCATTCAAGCTGCAAGAAGTATCTTGGTGTGCAAGTTTCTGTGGTGATCTTCACACTAACACCTACAGAATGGCTTGGATAGAAATTCGCTATTTCTATAAATGACATGGAAAAAGAATTGTGGCTGAAGGTTATGAAGATCATCTTTCTTAGAGATCTAGCTGGATCATAAGCCAGAGGTTGAGATAAACCCACCAGTTCTCAGCACCACTCTGGAACTTCCTACACAGCATTTGTAAAATATAGCTGGGATTCATGGACAGGGAAAAATCAAAAGAAGGAAGCAAATTATTTCAAAAATTCAATTCTATTTGCTCATGAAGCTGTGCAACACAGAAAAGCTGAGGCAAAGGCTGTGGCACCTCTATCTAGGATACATGTCTAGAATACTACTCTAAGGGTGTCTGAGGGAAAGGATAACCTGTCCCAGATATCTATGTGGGAGCATAATCCTGTTGCAGGAGAAGAATGAACATGATTTTTTGTTCTTCTACGTTGTATGGGATTATATCTTGAACTGACCTGGAGACAATGTGTCATTGTTCTGCCTGGATAAACCATGGTGTCACAGTTCAGAATCCTTAGTTTAAGTTCAGTAAAAACATTATAGCTGAACCTTCTCATCTCCCCCTTGGATGTCAGGTTCTTCTCTAAGAAGAGCTAAAAGCTGTCACCAGCTCTGGCTGGCTGATTTCTCCTGTTCAGAAACTGAGTTGAAATGCCATAAAAGCTGTCACTGGGGTCTTCCCAGGCTCTGT
>VZTM01029330.1:67007-77966 GCA_013400555.1 Jacana jacana | reverse complement strand
AGTCCTGCAGATACGTCATAAAAGCACTCCGGATGTGCCAAAAGTATCAGAGAACACACAAGTGGAAATGTATGGTTTAGGTGTGAAGTAGGTGCCTGTCATGGGATTTAAATCTGTGAAGTCTGTGACTGACACAACCATAGGCACCAACAGGTTTAGACGGAAATTTCTGTGGCAACACCCTTCACCTTAGGAGGACTTTAAAGGCTGTTTTGGGAAAAAGCAGAGCAAGGAATAAAACTATCATGAATAAACACAATTGCTGGCAGAAAAAAAAAGGGGGATCACAAAAGTAGCAAGAACCTAGTATTTAAAAGCCTTCTGCCAGCACTGACCAGAGAAGTGCTGTAATGGACTTAAGGCCATACCTCTCTACGTTATTATTCAAGACAACTATTTTTGGAAGAAACATGCTTTGAGTCACAATGACCTCAGTGAACTTCTATGTAGTTTAGATTCTCACAAGATGTTTAAAGGGTAGGTTTCTCTGCCTTCAGTCCTTGCAACTGAAGTCTATTCCTGAGAAAGTTCCTACTTAAGGTTAGGAATGTATAGCAACTCCAGTATTATTCATCCAGGACATGTCACGTCCCAGTGGACAGCATTAAAGTAGGGTCTTTTTCCTTAAAGTTGAGGGGAATTGAGTTTCTAGTCATGGCCTCCCAGGAATGTAAGGCTCCAAATTCAAAACTGTACAATGACATCTCAGTAGTTTCCACTTCACTTATTCCAACATGTCTTACCGGTCCTCCTCGACCTACTTCTAACTTAAACTCCTACACTGCTTTATAAGAGCAGAAATCCAAAGAAAGTTTATCTTGGATGGTGAAGCTGAAAAAGAACATACAGTCCTGATATTCATGAAAGTTATACAGGAGGAAACAGCAATAGTACTGGCATGGGAGAATAAGATCCATCCCACCAGCAAAAGACCTGGCAATGTGAAGCTTAGTAAATGCAAACACACCTGGGGAATTAATTCTATTACATTAGAAACTATGAATGACATCCTATTCCTTGGGGTTTTTACCTTATGATACTTATCAAGCTGTGTTTGGAGAAATTAGAATAAATTAAATTGCACAAAATTCGTCTTTTCAAGCTGGTTCTGAAAATACAGTACTAGAAAGGGCTATCAATGCACTTTTTCCCATTTACAGCTGGTTCACAAAACAAAAGAATAATTGTCAGGAATTAAATCAATTGTTACTATGCAACATTGCTCCAACATTTTAGAACTCCTGCGTTGTTTCTTTTTTCCAAGCAAAAGGCAGATTTTCCTGCTTCAAGGGGGCTAATTAGAACTAACCAAATTTGCTGTAATGAATACAACATTCCCCCAAAGCCTGGAGGAAGAATAGCACTTGCCTGATATTCAGCCAGTGATTTTCACCATTTCAGACATTTCAGCAAACATATATAGCTTGTAAGCTTGCTTTGACTTCTTTTAACTTTAGCAATCTTAAGCTTTTAGGCCGACATTTAAATACATCATACACACCCAACTGAACATAATTAAAATTAGTTTATTAACAGAAAACAAATAAACAAAATTCAACCCCTTTAAAATCTTCTCATGGTTCTTCGTATTTACTCTCATTCTCTTCATATAGAAGAAAAACTAACTTAAAGGAAAATTTCAAGAAGATTCCAAAAAGATATACTATAAACAACTCTGAGATTGAACTGGAATCATCACAAGAGTACTTACTGGGCACTGGAGCTATTTCAAGTTAGGTCCCTTTTAGAGAGCTGAACAAAATTCGGCTCTTTTTTCTTTTTTACCTTTCTGAAGAATGTCATATAATTTCTATCATATCTCAGTATGTACAACTTCACTTTATCCTAAGTGCACTAGTGAGAAGAGCAATGTGTTCATCACACACTAAGTGGAGAAGAATCAAGAAGGCAGAAATGGCTGAAACAATCAATTTTGCGAACACAGAAGCTAGCAGGAGGGACCATCTGTTACAAATAAATTCTAAATTCAATATCCATTCTGAACATTCTTACCTGTAAGGTGTTTAGAAGCGTTTGCATCACGTAGGTCTTTCCACTAGACGTATGCCCATAGATGAAGATGGATGGAAAACTAAACTGCTGGCGCTAGGAAAAAACAAAGTTGTCACTGTTTTCATTTTCTTTCTTTCTCATACAACAGGTAACAGATTTACCAATAAAGTTTCTCTCTAAAAGAAAAGTTTCCTTTTAAACTGAGGCATTAAAAATAAAATACGCCAGTTATTATGGAACCAGTGCAATCAAGTTTTATGTTCCATCTTCACTGAAATGCTGGGAGATTAAGTCCCAAGAATAGAGTATCCCGTAAAGCTACCAACCAAACTGCTATAACATGAGTACATTTTTCATGAGAAAAACAAAACTAACAGCAAAAAAAAAAGAAAAGAGTCCACACACCAAGAGCAAAAAGCAGTGGGCTTTTAATTCAAATTAGTTACTAACTGAAACAACACCTTGGCAAGCACAAATTACAAGCTTTATATTGCTCTAACACCTTGCAGAAGTGCTAACTTCTGCAAACGCTACAAACTGCTTTTCTCTCCATTAGCACCGAAGAGAAAAGAATTAAATAGTTTGGTGGATGGTAAAGGAGCTTGCTCTTCTCTTACAAGGCAATATTTTGATATAATACCTCTACTTATTTGACGGTACTGATGCTGTATATTTCATGGACTTTTTTTTATTTTTTAAGATGGAATGAAAATAGAATCATAGAACCATTTAGGTTGGAAGAGACCCTTGGGATCATTGAGTCCAACCTACTCTACAAAGTTCTCCCCTCAACACCCCATCCAATCTACTCTTAAACACAGTCAGGGATGGTGACTCCACCACCTCCCTGGGCAGCCCATTCCAGTGACTGACCACTCTTTCTGGGAAGAATTCTTTCCAAATATCCAGCCTAAACCTACCTTGGTGCAGCTTGCAGCCATTCCCTCTTGTTCTATCGCTAGTTACCTGTGAGAAGAGACCAGCACCAACCTCTCTACAATGCCCTTTCAAGCAGTTGTAGAGAGCAATGAGGTCTTCCCTCAGCCTCCTCTTCCTCAAACTAAACAACCCCAACTCCCTCAATCGTTCCTTGTAAGATTTATTCTCCAGGCCCTTCACCAGCTTCGTTGCCCTCCTCTGTACTCGCTCCAGCACCTCGATATCTCTCTTGTGCTGAGGTGCCCAGAACTGGACACAAGACTCAAGGTATGGCCTCACCAGTGCTGAGGACAGGGGGACAATCCACCTCCCTACTTCTGCTGCTCACACTATTCTTTATGCAAGCCAGGATGCCATTGGCCTTCTTGGTCACCTGGGCACACTGCTGGCTCATGTTCAGCCGCTTGTCGACCAGCACCCCCAGATCCTTTTCTGCCAGGCAGCTCCAGCCACACTGCCCCAAGCCTGTAGCGATGCATGGGGTTGTAATTAACTTGTTGTTTTTATTTCATTCTGAACAAGCATTTATTTTTGTGTTTTTCTCATTTCTAAGAATCTTCACTTAAAAGATGAATACAAAATTATATCCAACAAACACTTTTTATGAAAAATTAAAATATTCGATTAATCCAAGATGAAGGCAATCTTGTGCAAGATATGCAGATACTCTAACCTGCATATTTAACAAGAATTTAAGTATCTATTTTTTAAGAGGAGTTATTGCCATTATACTTGTAATAAATACATAAAACTTAAATGCTATAATTTGATGTCATTATTATCTATAATTAAAGGCAGAACCAGAAACAGATACTAATTTCCATTTTGTTAACTGAATGTAAACCAGGAATCCGATCAATTTCATGTACTTAGAATTCAGGCATGCAGACAAGAGATTAGCAGGTCAAAATCAAAAAGAATTTCTACACTGACACTGAAAAAACCAATACCCCAGAACTTCAGACCAGGGAAGAAGACAGACGTACCTTCCTGTACTAAGTGGCAAAGATGAAACAGAGCCAAGGAGAAGCCTGGCTTCAGAGACACAAGGCACAAATAGTGGTAAGCTTGAGCTTTCAACCTTCAAACTTACTGGAATCCATCTGCCAAATGCTCACATTAGAGATGGGTAAAATTACACCGAAAAAGAAACAACCGAACTACGCTCTTAATGACACCACTAAAATGCCCTTAAATTGCTACCCGCCCACCTGAGACAGCAGAACTTCCTTTCTCTATTCAAACATACAATAATTAAAAAGCTCTACCTCTCCAAATATTGACAGCAACATGGACACTTGGGACTCTCGACAAGGCACCAAACTTTCCAACTGAAGCAGTGTAGCTGCTGGGTACGCTGGATGTTCAAGACTAGGCATTTTGATGTCCCTGTAGTTAGTCACCTAAACACTACTGTCCCATTTGAGGTGCAGAGACAAGAAATAAAGTGATCTGGAAAACAAAATGTTTTAATTATCGTTCGCTGTCATATACATAAAGGAAGAAAATGAACAGGAATTGACACAAATCTAACCAGACATTCTAGCTTACAATAATCACATAATTATGATAGACTTAAAAGACTTCATCAAAATCAAACGTTACTATGTAAGGCATTAGACAGACATTTTCACACCAGACAGAATCCAAAAAATCAAACAAAAAGGGAAAGGCATGCAAGGTATGAGGAAATGACTAGAACAAAGACTTGTCAAAGTTTAGTTAACTGGAGAAATACATATTTAGTTCTGGTTTTATATAAATTTTAAAGTAGCGAAGGAATAAAATGAGGAAAGTAGATTAGTCACAGGTGATCACCTCCCTGGACAGCCAATAAAGTAGG
Organism: Jacana jacana; assembly: GCA_013400555.1. NCBI lineage: Eukaryota > Metazoa > Chordata > Aves > Charadriiformes > Jacanidae > Jacana > Jacana jacana. The sequence continues at coordinate 73,171 of VZTM01029330.1, read as the reverse complement.
ATTTACAAGTAGCAGAGAAGAGGTAGGGCATAAGGAAACATCAGGATGACAAAATAATAGCTCTCTACATGTTAGCAGGAATGCTTACCCCTGCTCAAAAGCAGCAGAGGAACATGAAGAAATCTAGGTGTTGGTAGGACAGGAAATACTCCTTAAAAATAACAGAAGCCCAAACCAGTCAGATAAAGCTGTAATAATAGTTACAGTCTACCTTTTAGATAAGGCCTAGTCAAGGAAAACTGACGGTCTTGATTGTCCAAACACTGGGAAAAATGAATTTTAGTGATAGAACATGGAATAACATCTCAAAGACAATACTTTGTCTGCAGCTTCTAAAACTGTTGGAAAGATGGTACACTTGTCTGTAATGATAAGGACAACATGCAGAGAGAGAATAGGAGTAACCTCATGAGCTGGATTCCCACTTTGTGAAATGTAGTGTTGCTTGACACCCAAAAATAAAAGTTTGAAAATTAAGGTAGGGCAATGAAGTTCTCATCCACACATAGGAATATCTGCAAGTTATTAAGACAAAGATGATGATCAAAGCACTCAAAACACATTTAAATATAAGTTATTTATAGCAAAAGACGTTATGCTGGGCAAAGTACAACAGCACACGAGAAAAGATTAGATTAGCAGAAGGAGAGCAGAAATAGGGACATGGAAACAAACTGTTCTGAAGCAAAAAACCAATATCGGGTTGCACTGACAAATGAGCTCTTGTGCTACAAGGAGGTTCATTATTACAAATGTATTTTTGGAAATACTTAATAGAGCAGATTTGGGGACCAATCTCTATTAAGTATTTCCAAAAATTTGAGTAAATATTTTTTTAAATTTATTTTCACACTTCGCCTTCAGCGTTTTCTGAAGTAAAAACTGGGATTGTAGACTCATCAACAGAAAACCGAGTGGAATTAATAGGAATAAAAAGGATACCCCAAATAGCAGAAGTAATACCAGTATAATGAAGTTCAACACTTCAAATTATGCATATTTGAAAGTAATCATATCACACCTAACAAGGACTACAGCTAGATATCAAGAAACTGTCAAGTCTAAAGCAAACATGTCAAAAGTATAAATAGAAGAAATCAAAGTAATGCAGATATATTAGGGAAAAAAAAAAGGCATAATCATATGTATCAGGCAATTTATTTCTCATACAGATAACTGTGCAAATATCCTTGACTCATTTTACCAAATCAGCAAGATCAGCTGTGAACAGGTCTGCCCACCTGCCCATTCAGGTGTCTATTCAAAATGGGTACGAAAACTTGAGTAGCTTCATAAAGTTTGTTCTCTAAAAATAAGCTAGGAATATAAAGGAAGAGAAGGAAAAAAAAAAAAATAGAAAATAGCCTCCAAAACAGAAGACAAACAAGGAGTGCAAGAGGTTTAGAAAAGACTGAAAAGTTTGCATGGAATTAGGGACATCTTTTTTTCTCCACTGACTAAACATATCTAAAGCCATAAGGTGCTTCAGCTTCTCCACCCTGCTGCCCAGCTGCACTCCAGAAGAGCATGAATCGCCTGCTGACCACACTGGACCAGTTAACTCCTCTAACACCCTCACACGTGTCAACTTACCATAAACACATTTAAGCCACTGGGTTTACAACTACGTCTCTACTGACTCTATGTAGATGTCTTCATCTTCAACGGGATCCCATCCTAGAGCTGATAAGAGAAAGGTCGTTTAGAGCAACGTGTTCACAGAACAATTTAGATTAAACGGCAATGCTGACACAAGAGCATCAGCCAAAGCTTCAATTCCGGATATTGCTGACCGGGGGAGGTGGTTTGGCGAAGTTTGTAGGTGTTGTAGGTGTGACTCCGCCCGGATCAGGAGGGACATAAAGCACTTTCTTTCCAGCCGAGCCCAGGTAAGGACATGAAAAGCACAGTAAGTTATATTTCACAGTTGGATCTGATGATTTAGGGGCACTTCTCTAAGCGTACTGGTCCTAAAACACCCACGCTTTGTATGTCTTTCTACACTTTGCACGAGAAGTTGCCAGAGCCGAAGAGACTCACGCCGTTCTGCTTCTCCTCAGGCCCTACGGAGGCCCCTCGCTCCGCAAGGACAGCGCCGGCACAGCCGTGCCCTGCCTGAGGGAAGCCACTATCCCCGGCCCAGGGAGCGCGGACCAGCTCCGCGAAGCGCGGGCTAACGGTCTCCTCAGCTACCCGTCCGGGAGACCGAGGGCGGATCTCGGCCCCGGGGGCAGCCCTAGCCCGGACGAGAGGCGGCCAGGACCCCGCGGCGATTCCCATCCGGAACGCAGCAGAAGCAGGTCCGCGCCATCACCTCGCTCCCCTCCTCTCCCCACCACCAAGCGCCACAACCCGGCCGCCCCCATCCCCGGGCCGGCTCCGCCATCCCGCTCCGCCCGGCAGCCTCACCCCAGCTCCCCACGCCCCCGCCGCCCGCGTACCGGCTGCCGCGGCCGCCCTCCGCACATGCGCAGACCGCTTCTCTGATGCGCCTTACGCGGGCACTGCGCAGGTGCGGAGCCCTGGCGCATGCGCCCGAGGGAGGTGAGGGTGGGCTGCGTCCGGCGGCGGGGAAAAGGGCGGGAAAGCCCTGAGGGGAGATGGGCGGCTGGCCTCCTTGTGGCCGGCGGACGGCCTGGGTGTCTGGGGGTGAGGCGGTGTTTCTTATCCCACAGGTACAGGTGCCTGTAGAGCCGTGCGTTGGAAGCCGCTTGGCAGCAGTTCCTTCAGGGAGAGGAGGGTGGTGGGTAGATGGAGGGATGCTGGTGTTGAACGGGTCAGGCCTAGACCTGGGGCATGGAGTGAGAAGGAAGCTGTGGCTGCTGCTGTGGTATTTGCTGGTTTAACTTTAGCTGTCTTCCTGACAGACATGCAGGCAAGTGTGTGGCGTCTCCAGCAGCTGGATGTGCAGACTTGATGTGCGTGCTTCAAGGTGCATCCTATGAGGGGAAAGTGGCACCTGGCACAGGAGAGGTCTGGAGGTATTGTGTCCATCCTCTCTTCACAGCTTGAAAATAAATGCTACAAATAGAGAAGAGACTAAAAGGAAATCAACATGCAATTGTCCATATAACTTACATATGTCAAGTTAATACAGAACACAGCTTAAAGGTGTGGCTGTGGAGTCTGCTTCAGTCAAACTTTGCAGATGGCACCCTAAAAATGCGCAACAATATGTTCAAATTACAGTTAAAGTTATCTTATGTATAGACATTGCACATTGTATTAAAGAGATGAATATGACAACTGCATGCTGGGTTATGAAATCTAAAGTGATCCCCTCCCTCTGTAGTCTGAGCTTGTGTGACTCAAGCATGATTTCTTTTTAGCAGCCAGGGTTTTGTATATATATATATGAATTCACAGTCATCATAGCTAGGCCTGAACAGAATTTCAGATGTAGAGTAATTTATTGGAAATTAATGGACCAAAACCATCCTGAACAGAATTAGGAACGGAGAAGCAGAAAAAGATGCAACTGATTCTGATTTATGGTTATACATACCAATTTATGTACAGTCATCTTTTTAAAATAGTCTGCTATTTATCACAGTTTTGCCAAAGCATAATAATAATATTATAATATGAAACTATTTTTAATGTTACTGGATTTGCAAATATTTGGGCAAAAGCTGTAATATTACTAATTCAGTCTGCTTCTTGTTAAAAAAACTTAATTTGAAATAATAGGTATGTTTTAAAATGTCATGTCAATGCCAACAACAAAGTGAAATGCTTTTTTTCTAGCTCTTGAAAGTATGGAATCTGTTTGGCATACAGATAGGCCAAGCTTCAGGAAAAAAACCCAACCAAATATAATAGCTGTAAGAAGTCTCAGAAAGTTCACATTTGTACAGCCTATGTGGGAGCTGAAATTAAAATACTTTGGAAGCAGTTCTTAGTGGTATTCAGAATTTGTATCTTCTATGGATTACTACTGAGCAAATCTGAAATTTGGCTTTGAGTTGAGCAAAAGTCCTAAAATGAGAGATCTGTCTTTAAACAAGTAGTTTATGCTTTAGTGATCCTGTGGGAGCGATGGTGGTTCAGGGTACAGTCCCTTCTCACTTCAGCACAATGTAAAACCATCTTGCCTCAAAGAGTGGAGTATACCAGTTCCACCCTCACTTGCGCTCCTTTTCTGGTCCTAGGATTTGGGTGGTTTTGAAGAGAGCTAGATCAGAGAACAGGTCCAGCTGAGATTAAACCAGACAAAAAATAGCTACTTCAAAATTGCAGCCTTGCTACCAAAGGCCTGCTTATTAACTGAGTGGGACAACCGCTACTGTCTCATTTAGTTTCCCATCTGGAGCCCAAAAAATACTCAGTAATAATTCTGTTTATTAATCCAAAGTGGCACCATTATTCTGAGGTGAAAAAGAGAAAAATATATTTGCATAGCTTTTACAACTTAAAGTTATTAGAAATATCTGTATTGATTGAAATGGTGGGACTATAATGCTGTGTTTTTGCAGGACTGACCTGAAGTAAATAGTACAGAATCCTGGACTTGTAAACCTGCAGGTGAAAAAATGTTACAGAAGACTGTTGAACAGATCTGTCCACTTTGTCAGCGTCTGTATATTCCGACAGGAAGTCTCTACTTCCCAGTAAAACTGCGTAAATTTAATAAATCTGAATTTTGCTTTTTCATTCAAGAGGTCAAAACTCTTAGTAGCAGTTGCTGGAGTCAGGATTCATGCCTGAGTATCTAGCGGGTTAGATGTAGCACAATAATTTTGGGTTGGTTTACATCTTTCATTACCCCCAACTTTCATTGGTGGTGTTACTTGAATATGCATTTTTGCACATCTTTAAATGATTTCTGGATTTACTCTAAGCTGTGACATGTCTTTTTAACTTATTACAGCTATGAGTTGCCTACATATCAAATATGAGAAAGCAAAGAGTAATGTGAGGTTTGAAACTTGCATGGAACAGAGCAGGAGAGAATCCTTTCTCTCTGTGGTTTTGGTCAGATATTTTATATTAATGCTTTTTTTTTTTTTCAAACTGATTTTCAGTACAAATAATGATTAATTTTCATTTAAGTTTTCTTATCCATAGCTCCAGTTCAACAACACCCTTAAGTACAGAATATGCACTAATTTCATTGAAATCACTGCGATTCCTCATTCCTTAAACTTATAAACATGTGCCTAAGTGAATTAGAGGATTAGATTCTCTACTTTATGTATCTAATTCTTTACATACATACATATAGACCACATACATATTCTATGTGGCCTCTGTGTCTGTATGTAGAACTAGAGAGAGTTTTATGTATAGAATATGCACAGTATTTAATTTTTATTTATTCTTAGTCTTTCCAAGATACATTTAACCAGCGATGCCATTGTGCAGGATGCTATTGAGACTGCATCTGGATTATTACTGAGCACTCTCTTCTGATTCAAGAAAGTCAATTCAAGCTGACATTAGTGCAGAAAAGGGCCCTGACAGAGAGCAGGAAGATAAGAAATTATTGCTCTGGAAAGATGTTCTCTTGAAAGCATCATCAAGGTGATTTAAGAAATCGCTGCAACCATGTTTCCTGCCTTGTTGGATGATACAGCTCTTGTGGCTGAGCCAGTGGAAAGGATGGTGTCATCATGTACCTCTACACAAGCCATCCATGTAACTTAAATTCCCAGGAAGACAGTATTAAAAATATAAACTGGGTGATTTTTCTTTGAAGTGGATGAAGAGGTCTCAAGTGGTTCATTGTGCACACTGTGGTAGAACTAACCTTAAATAATGAACGAGAAAAGATACCTGCAATAACTTCTAAACTGGTTTCAGCTCTATGTGCTAATGGCTATCTGACATCCTAAATAAGGGTGGGATTTGAGCCTTGTCAAAGAATGGACACCAAGGAGGTGAAGAGCTGCTTAAGCTAAAGGACAGTGTTGTAACAGAGCAAGTATTTTTAAAGTATAATACTGCACTAAGGAGGAATGGGAAATGCAGTCATATGCACTAATAAAGCAAACTTTCTAATGCTTATTCAGATGGAAACCTGCCGTTCCAATTGGTATTGTTTTGCAAGTGTGTTGTTTTAAAAATAGCATAATTAAATACATACACTCTTGAAGAACATTTGAAGGGCAGAGGTATGTTAGACCAGACAACGTTGGTCTGTCTGAAGTACACATACCCCACTG
>VZTM01029330.1:5653-67001 GCA_013400555.1 Jacana jacana | reverse complement strand
TACCCCACTGCAGGCTATTCTGGGGAAAGCTCTGTGCATCAGAGGTCAAGTGCATAAAGAAGTGGTTTGAGCACATTTTAAATGCCCACCAGGAGCCAAAGGGTTATTACTTAGTGTCAAGTGAAGTCATGCAGAGATAGATAAATCTCTGTGCAAGCCCACATGGCACTTGTAGCCGCAAGAAGTTATGTGGTGTCCGAAAGGTAGCAGCTTACTTTCTCGTTCTTCTGATGTTAAAACATGGAAGATCAGGTGTAGTTAGGTTTGTAAATAGAAGATTTGGACCAAAGGACTGAGTTACATCATTAGAAATAGCCCCTTGAGACAACTGTGTGGGCTGTGGATTGCAGGAGTGCAATGTATTCCTTTCGTATCTTTGCTGTCTCCTGCTCAGTCCCTGTGTCAGTGCCAGGGGCAAGCAGAGGTTCTCTTCCAGGGGCACTTAGCAGTAGAGTCAGAAACTGAGGATCTGTTCCATAATTTCTCATTAAGTTTGCTAAAGATAGACAAACATGAATGTTTAACAATCTAATCGTTAGTGATTATAATCACCGACAGTGGATTTTCAAGCAATTAGTAGTAATTAAGCTCTCATTTATAACTCATTAATATGAAAAACAGTAATTCTATGGATGAAATGCTCCCACAGTATCTAATGCAGAGGATTTTGGAGACAGAAATATATGACAAGCCATCCAGAGTTTGAGATCTCCACATGAGATTTGATAAATATATCACCACAGCCAAATGCTCTAAAATTTCAGCTGGTTCCTCAGGCTATTGCATAGTGTCATAACAGTTTACTTTAGAATTTAGGCTTCAAGGGGAGCAGACAGTTAAAGGTGAAAGAGAAAATAAGTATCTTTCCTCAAACTGCCAGTAAATAAAGTCAATTCGTACAGGGGATAGTTGAATTTTTAGTTACATTTCTATTCTAGGCGCTGTTTATTTTCCAATTTATTTTTCTGGGAAAATTATGTCCGAGGACCAACATCCTCAGTTAAATCCCTGTATTAATTAGTACACATAGTTCTCTAAGAAGGTATGTAGCAGATTGCAGTAATGTACATGCACCTCATAGAGAACAATTTACCTAAAACTGCTGAGGTTTTATAGGTTACATTACAGTCTTTATAAATCAGGAGGACCTAAGGAGATGGATGTCTCTATACGTACATAACCAAATCTTTTATTTATCATTATATATTTAGATCATGAAAGTCATACCAAAGCGATGCCACTTCTAGCAAAAAGTTAGCTCTACCTGGAAATTCTTGGTTTACTTGCCTTGATGCCTGAATGTAGACTGAATTAATCAGGCATCTGAGTTTGGACTTAATGATTTTCTGTAAAAATTTCTGGCATTTGTGTGTGCACTGCAGAAAAATGAACTTTTGTTTGTGAAACCACATCTGACATGTTAGTGACTAATCAATCCTCTTGCAGTAAAAAGAATTCAGTAAAAAATTATAGGGTTTATGGCATGCAAAATTCAAGTGAATCACCAGCAAGTCTCTAGGGATTTCTCTAGTTATGGGTTACAAAAATCTTATGTGCTTAACATTGATTCTCAAATAACCAAGCTTTTTTTATATATAGATATTTCAATATGAAACTATTTTTTGCTGGAAGCAAAGGGAAAATTAAATTATTTGTGTACCTTTGTTTCTTGTCCCTGCAGTCGCCTGGATGGGCTCAGGACCGGGTGGAATTTTCAAATAGTGCTATTTGGTTGATGACAGGATAGTGACAGACTCAGAGGGAAAGCACTGAAAAACATACGTCACCGTTAGCTGAAAAGACCCCTTATTCTGTGTCTGCAGTAAGCAGTGATGCAGCTACCTAAATACAGTATCTGTACTTCAACAAAGGAAATATTTGTCTCAGCTAACCTGTGAAGAAGGAAGTTGGTCTTGTTTTCGTATTTCCCCAGTTCTATTTGGTTACAATTCTCATTGCAAAGTTTCAAAAGACTAAGCATATTTCTGGATATTAGCCAGTCATAAGTTAAAGGGATGATCCATTTCATTGCATTATTTGCAGTGCCTTACTTTTCTCACTTCCTAAAATATCATAGTATGCAGCTGCCCAGGGTAAATCACCGCAACAAAACCTGTGTCAGAGCACTTAGCAATGAGCCCGTCAGTGAAGTGAGAGGTGAAGACACGTTGCTCAGCAGTTTGGTGCCACAGACCGGGAATACAATTTCCTATGGCAGCTCGCCTTATGATCCTGCTTTGTGTTGCATTCATGTGTGAGTGTCTCCATTGCTCCAGACAGTCCTGCCAACTTCATTTTTGTATCCACTTGCCAATTTCAAAGACATCTAGAGGAGGATTTCTGTGCCTATGGTACTAACTCTGTAGAAGTTTATTGAAAATAGGCAGGAATGCACCAGCCGAAGGAAACATTCCGCTTTGAGTTTGTACCCCATCATGCACCAGAGAAGCCTCAAGGCAAAACTGTATCTGAACAGACTGCTGTGCTTAAAGGTAGTTCCCTTCTCATGATAATGCAATAATTTTTGCTCTTCTTTTGCAGAAATTACAGTTGTCACAAGTATCTCCCAGCCTTTCTGGGAGATAGGCTTCCACCAGCTCACTGATGGAACTTCCAAAGTTTCTGCCATGAATTTCAGCAATGTTTTCCAAACTTTTGTAAACACAGTCAAGATGGTTCCATGTATGTTCTCCTACAAATCTAGTAGTAGAAGTATTGCCAAGCCTCCGCATCGTTGTAGAGGAAGATTACCCATTCAGAGTTGACTAAGATAACGTCCCTCATTGTTTTAATGTCTGAAGTTGCTAGAAATCTATGTGTGAAAGCTGAACCACATGACAGAGATGGAATTGGAGTATCTTGTGAGGATATGCTTGATGTAGCCATAAAAAGCAGATGATCAACCAGTCAGTGTGATGCAGCACAGCTCACATCACTGTTTTCTGAAACGGGAGCAATGCCAGGGCACTGTGTTGTGTACAAAGACAGGTTGCAAGCTGTTTGATGGAGTCCCAAGCTCAGCCAAAGCATTGGCCTACAGTTGGGGAATGTGCATTTTAACAGTGAGAACTTATTTTTCAATTGTAGACCAGTGTTTTAATTCTTCCTGTTGTTCAACCTCATGTAGCACTGTCTTAGATATTAATCAAAGGCAACTATGCTACTCATATTTACACTGAGAGCATATGAGTATATACACGTATGTGAGTATGCATGCACGTGTATGTATTTGGAGCATGTTACAAAGGATTAGTTCTGCCCACTAATGCTTTTGGTAATGCAGAGTATTAAAATCAGTTGCTGGCACTTCTTAATACCATATTTAGTAAATTTGGTAAAAATGTTTTGTTTCAAAAATGAATTGACATTCTCTCAGTCCTAAGATGTCAGGTGGAAAAAGACATGGCTACGCAGTGCACTGACAGCAGGTAGACATGGCTACGCAGTGCACTGACAGCAGGTAGCATGCCTCTATTAACAAGAAATTAAACGAAACTGAACATGCAGAACCAGGATGGGAGAGTAGCTAATGAGTGATGTTACTCTCTACACATTTCTGATGTGCAAAAATCCATAATCCCAATTTCTCATGGGTCATCTGAACCAAAACCATGGCAACATGGTATCTCTAATCCAGATACAGGTTGCTGTGCTGGGGCAAGGTGAAAGCCACATTGACTGAATCACGTGGGGGTGCCACCGTGGGCAGTTTACAGAGACAGTTTGTTAGAGACCCCTGAACACCTTCATTAATTCCATCATTAATTCTGCTTCAACAGCATTTCCCCAATTGTAGGCTTATACAGGAGCTTTCTCGATCCCAGTGTAAATTACAGTAAAGCTGAAGTTGTTTTCACTAATACTAAATTCCCCACAATGCCAAGGAGTAACTCACACTGCATTTATCTTTGCTCATACCCTGAGAAACCCTCAACAGAGTCTGCTGACAGCCTTATCTTACAGCTTTACGCTGGTTACCAAGTCTTCTGTGCTGAGACATCATGTCCTGGAAAGTTTAAGGTGGTGGTGTTTGGTTTTTTTCTCCTGTGACATCGTCTGTGATGCAGGAATCACATTCCCAGGGAGCATAATCTGTTGGGAGAGTTTTCCTTTCCTTCAAATACGCATAGAACTGCTGAAGCATTCATTGTGAGCCAGTTCTCTTTCATCTGGGCTTGGTATTATTTTAAAAGTGGCTGAGTTGGTTGCTGTTTCATAGTCACAGCAATATCGTGCTCAGCTCCGTTCCTGTGGGGTTTATTTGCTAGCTTCCAGTAAACGATGAGAGACAGATCCCAATGCATTTTTGTCAATGTGGAATTGAAAATGAATTTAATCTTTAAATAGAAAATCAACTAAGTATTGAGGCTGCAGGAGGAAGCGGCAACTGAGTCATCACATTTGTAGACTAAACTTTAATATCACAATTTTAATCTATAAAAGTAAAAAAGCAGCTACATTTCACCCTGGGCAGATAGACTACTTACTGAGACTAATAAGAAATCCTATCTACTTCTCAGCTTGAAGGTTTTCTTCAGCTTATTTTCCATGCCCCTGCAGCTGTTTCAGTCTTATGCCAACCTCTCAGCAAAATAAATTTGGCATTTAAATAAGTGCAGAGGAGAAAAATTCTGTGCTAGCAATTTTTAATAACCCAAATTAATTATTGATTAGTGCTAATGACAGTGAGCAAAAAATGGATTTGCTGTTTGTACTAAGCTGAAATAATTTACTGACACTAGCAGGGATGATGCAATAATCTCCCATTTCTAGTTCACTGTATTAATAAAAAGGTGTCTGTTGGGTAAATAATAAGCAAAGGAAGGCAAGGTAGTTTTAGGTAGCAGATCTTTCATTGCATTTATCACTAGTGTGTTGTGGTTTCTTTCAGCTACAATGAATGATACATGATTTGGGGAGAAAAGCTGTAAAAGCCTTGGTAGATACAGATTTTTTTCCGTACAGTACCCTTTGGGTAGCACTAAATGACCATGTAGGGCTGACCTCTTTCTTCTTCATGTCTTTCAGCTACTTTGTCAATATTTATAACAACTTTAGTTTCTCTCAAAGCATTCTAGCACTTAACCTACACAACCTGTACTCAACTTTCATCTGAAGAAAAGTCGGTGCTGCCTTGGAGAATTTCTGTGCTTAGAAAGGCTTTTCTTATTTTTCTGTTACTAGTATGGTCTTGTAGTCAGGCATACCCTGTGCTTGTGAAACGCAAACAGGCTTTATTGCTTGTCATTGGTTTAATAGTAAAAAGTGAGTATTTGAAAATCAGTTCTGAAGCTACATGCAGTATTTCACTGATATCATAGCACTGAGCCTCATATTCCACCTTCAAGCTTCTGTTTGGTATTCCCCACCTGCAGGTCCAGCAGTTGTTTGGTGCATAGTTTACAGCTTTGTGCAGAAAGGTCCTAGTCAGCAGGTTAGTTTTGATGACCCTCCCTCACCATCCCCCAGGATCTTCATATAACATTATTCCTTTCGGAGGTATGAACACACGCCTCATTATTATGACCTATATATTCTGTTCCTATTTGTATGTATGAGGCTGCAGTCCAAAAGACTGGAGAGAGACAAGACTGGGGACAGATCAGGTTGATCACCAGAATAAGGTATAATCGTATAGCATAGCAGAAGCCTAATTACTACAATTGTTTTTCACTTCCTTAGCATGTATCATGACAAAAGCCAGTGGTAAGGAATGAGTTGGAAAGAGGTCGCTCTACAGGTACTTTAGAAGATGTATAAAAGCATTTTTAAGCGTAGGTGGTGTTGACTGGAAGGACAACGTTGTTTGACACCATGAGCTTATCCGGGATGCAGGCAACTTTTCCTGTTACAGAGTGAGGAGATACGTGTGTGTGCTGAAGGGCTATACATGGAAAAGTCCTGTGCTGAATGGAGACATAATTTCAGAATAAAGAGATCCACTAGGGTGCTTGGGTTACAAGTGACCAGCAGGATGGAGATGTTGCCCACAGAAAGTCAAGAAAGAGAGGGAGAGTTCAGGCAGGTTAAGAACTCTGGTTTAGACCCTTTTAGCTCAGCATGACTTTCAGTCTCTGAGGACTGAAGTGAGAGAGAAAGGCTCTGATTTTTCCTTTCGTACAAAAGAGGACTGACTTGAAGAGAGACAGTTAGCATTGCTGGGCTTAAATAGAGGTAGGAGCCACATTTGTATTCAGAAGAGATTTTAAGAAAAATATGTCTGGTGATACACTATCATGAAGAATTCTCTCAGCTATGAGTAAAAACAGTTTTAATTTGAGGACATTTCAACTGATGAGTTCAATCTTCCAGACTACAGTAACTGTTTTCTCTGTGAAACTAGTGAAGCTGCCAAACCCTGCCTTTGTGTCAATATGAATTCTGCTGATACCTCAGTTTTATTTGCTTATGTGTCTCAAGACACTGCATGTGCTGAATTCTGTTTCATTCTGGAAAGATCAAAGGCAAAACGGTGTAACAGCTGCATGAATTATTTATGAATCAGATCACGATATTGAATGTGTCTTGATCAAAATACAGCTATGGCTCAAAGGGGAACGCTGACCCCTACTCCAACCCAGCAGAAACTGATACGTCAAAGCTGTTCATTTTTAAGTTGTCATTGTTACCAAAAATGTCATGGCAAATAAACTAAACTACTTCAATGATTTTTGAATCCAGGAAGAAGTGCCCAGCGCTGCAGACCTCACGTATGCCCTGGTGGGTAGTCATGAAGAGTGATTGAGGGAGCTGGGGCTGTTTAGTTTGAGGAAGAGGAGGCTGAGGAGAAACTTCATCGCTCTTTACAACTACTTGAAAGGACGTTGTAGAGAGGTTGGTGCTGGTCTCTTCTCACGGGCAATTGGCAATAAAGCGAGAGGGAATGGCTGCAAGCTGCAGCAAGGTAAGGTTAGGTGGGACATCAGGAAAGAATTCTTCCCAGAAAGAGTGGTCAGGCACTGGAATGGGCTGCCCAGGGAGGTGGTGGAGTCACCATCCCTGACTGTGTTTAAGAGTCAATTAGATGTGGTGTTGAGGGATATGGTGTGGAGTCACCATCCCTGACTGTGTTTAAGAGTCAATTAGATGTGGTGTTGAGGGATATGGTGTAGGGGAGAACTTTGTAGGGTAGGGCTGATGGTTGGACTTGATGATCCCAAGGGTCTTTTCCAACCTAAATGATTCTATGATTCTATGGAAATACTTCAGAAGCCTTATGTATTTCACACACCAGCTTAGTATGTTTCTGTTACTTCCAGTGGAAGTTATTAATTTGAGGTATCTTTGCTGCTTTTCCCATCCCCATTCTCCTAATGTATGGCTGTGGCAGACATCCTACATCCTTCTACATGTATTTTAATATGAGTATGACTGACTGAATTAGGAGCAGCACAACGGTGCAGAGATGAACAGCATGTACGGCAGCAATGGGCCATGAAGGCAGAGACCAGAGGGGCTCTGGGAGTAGCAGACAGGGATATTCTCAGGCAGAAAGTGGGAGCTCACTGAGTGTGAACGCTGGGCAGAGCTCAGTGAAACAGGGCTGTGATGGAGAGTCCTGGAGGAGTGAGCACCAAATGGGAAATAAGAGTGTGCAAGAGTTGCTGTGATAGGTATGGATATATCCCTGACATCTAGTAAAACAGTTTGTAACACTCTTTAACAAAAATATCTCCCAAAACCAGGGATGCTGGTTCTAGAGCAAAGGAGTGGCACGCCATCCAACAAAATCCTGTTGTTAGATGATGAAGTAAGCTATTTTTCTTCTGGAGTTCAGGGTGAAATGAAACATGTAAGAATGGAATCTTGACATTTCCACAAGAAGTATGAAAAAAAGGTGTGATGTCCCATGTGTTTCTATAATTGAAGATATAACTCACTTTGGTGACAGCTCAGATAGTGGCAGTGAAATAGTCTTGACCTAGAAAATATTAAATCTGGAATAATCAAACAAGAGGGGCAAGTGTGATTCAGACAGATTTGACGAGCGACATCTCAGTCATTTTCACAGAGCAAAGAAAGATAGCTGTGATAGACACACACAGAAGGTAGCTGTAATATCTTTCTGAAAGGGGATAACAGCAGGGCAATGGCTGTCTGTCTCACCTTTATGCCCTGCGGTGTCAGATGTGACCAGTGACTTGATGTCCCCAGCACAAGGGTAGTACAGAAAATCGTCCCAGGTTCTTGTCTATGCCCAGTGCCTGCGTCTCTGGAGCTTGGTGAGCTCTGCTCTGTCTGAGAATCCACAAGGATTAAACCCTAATCAGAGAGGCTGGCTACCAAAGCATTTATACATCATCTCACAGGAGAAAGCTCCCTTTCTGGGCTTCTCAAAGAAGATTTTCATGCTGTTACACCGTCAGGCCATCAGGACATGAAATACATGATAACTATTTTGCCAAAGCTTTAATTTTTCAAATTTACATCACAATAAGTATCAACTCAGTTTATGAGTAAGTCCAGCTCATCCATCTAAGGAGTCAACTAAAAAGCTGTAACTTAATAAAATGTTACTTTATATTCTTGATTAATTCTTCTAGAGTTTGGAGCTGTCTTCAGACTTTTAGTGAATTATGTTGACAGTTTGATATAACTAACACACACTTGCACATGACAGCATTTATAAGAATAGATTTGCAAATTTAATGACAACCAAATCATATACGATTGCTTTTTCTAGCCTCCAGTGAGACTTGATCACATGGTCAATTATATGATTTTGGTTGTATTAGAATTTACAATATTCCTTTTTCTGCATCTCATTCCACTTATTCATACAGCACCTTTGATTTCAAGCACTGGCTTCTTGCAAAAGCAATAAAGCAAAAGATGGAAGAAACCTTGGATTTTCATAACCATTTCCTTTAGGTCTTGTGTGAATCAGCAACATACAATTTCCAGTAAGAATATATTTGCTATACATAAATTAACTTGGTTAATGGAGTTTTTAAAGTTTCTATCATGCAATTTATTTCCAGGCTTGCTCCCGCCTCTCTGTTGATGGTCCTTCAAAATCTTTCCTTCTTCATGGCTCGTGCTGTGGCGTTACAGTCCTGGTGATAATCCTGCCAGAGAATGAGGTCTGTCTACACAGAAGTGAACTGAAATCTTGATCTTGCTATTCAAGAATTACAGTTGTTTAATGAAAATGCCATTCAGAAGAATGCAGTGGCAATTTGCTAGTCTTCCACGTCAGTGATGCTGCTGCGTTACATTGATTGAGGGGAGAAACAAACTCAGTTGTGCTAAATTACTGTGTGGTTTGGTGTCGCCAAATAATCAACACTGAATTAAAAGTATAAAAATCAAATGGTTTTGTGGCACTTTCCTGCAAGGGGCTAGAGGAGCTGAATTCTCAGAAATGTCTTAATACTCTCCAGGTCCCTTAAACGTTTCATGTTGGGCACTCTGATATGTAAGCACCACAAATCATATCACTGGACCACATATGCAAAATATGAATAATTATTTGATTTTTTTGGCCTTTCTGATTTTAACCCAACATTTAAAAATAGTTGAAAGGTGTGCCTGACACATTTTGCCTACCAGTAGAGCCACTTACCTGTTTCTTATGTTTTAAAAAGAACTGCCTTATATATGATTTGAACTACAAAACTGCATGCTGAGGCATTCCACCAAGCAATGGGTAGCTGGGGAGACCTTCTGGGAAGCACCAAGATGCAGATGCCTCTAGTAGTACACCAATCAGCCCATTCTCTTCAAAAGCTGATGTTAAACCAAAGATTTATCTCTCAGCACTGAGAAGTCTGTGTTAAATACGTAGGCTGTATGAGTACGGGGATTTCCTAGGCCCGCACAGATAAGGTGCTTGCAGCCACATAATGCTACTTGGCTTCGTCATCTGCAATGCAACAAATGTATTAAATGTAGCTGATGAGTCCGGAAACTGCCTCTTTTTGTCCATCCTGCCTGAGAACATGATGCTGTAGTGGGAAAGGGAAGTTCCTACTTGTGTTGCAGCATCACGTAGAGCTGGACTGGTGTTGCAGCTGTGAAAACGAAGCTGCTTAGACTCCTGAATCCATGGGGTACTGCATCGGGGAGCCTGAGCCTTCTCCTGTCCTTCACAGTCACTGCATGAACAACACTGACTTAAAGGAACACACTTGACTCCAGGACAGCAAGAGATAAATCAGGAAATAAGAAAACCTGTTACAGATTGCAAGGATGATCCCACACTCTGCATACAAAGTTATTGATGGAGGATGAACACACGCTGCAAGAAAACCTCCTTGGAACATCTGGCATGATTATAAATAGCTGCATATTCCCAGAAGATAGGAGAAGGTTAAAAAGAAAAGGAGGCTGTGCTTTGTGCCTGCTGCTGCTAGCCAAAATACACATTAGTATGGATCAGGAGGGAGAAGTGAAATTGTTAGCCAGCGGCTGGTCCAGGTGGAGTCCATTTCTTAGTAGTAGTTCTAGTCTGAAACTCCAGAAGCATCGAGGAAGCCATGGGGAAGCAAGCAGAAATAATTAGGGGATCGATACGGCTAAGTAAAGATAAGTCCCCTGCTGCTGACTCCCCCTTCAGTGGTTTGGCAGTGCCTACAAGCTGCCCAAAATGGGTCAGTGGAGACTGGAAACGGAGTTATTCAAAACAGGTTTAAAGAGCATCCTGTTGTCCCTGTGCAGCACCCCCAGCTAAGCCTCAGTTCAGAGCCCACAGACACGCATTACACAGCCACCAGGAGACACTGGGCACAGAACAGGAAAATAAAATTTCCTCATGTTTGCAACCAGTTTTCCCGTTCTCCTGTGGTGATGCCGTGGTTTGGGCTGGCTGTGCAGATGCTCTCTTTAAGCTCTCTGCTCAGCGAGAGAAGAATGAGAGAGAGGGATTTATGAGCTGAAAAGAAACTGGACTACTTTAATGGAATATTAATAATGAAATAATAAGAGAAAGATATTATTTATAAGAAAATAATGAAGTATATACAATATATACAGAACTGTATCAAACTCCCAGGATGATGTTACCAGCAGGCACTGGGAAGGTCCCAGACTGGACTCAGTGACAGTTGGGAACTGGATTCCGGATCTGGATTGAGGAACGCATGGATCAGGATCAGAGGCAGATGATCAGACAGGGCCCTCCTCAGATGCTGACCATTGAAGAAAGAGAGCTGACCCTTTGATCCCTCAGCTTTTATGCAGAGCCGGTGGGGTGGAATACCCTGTTGGTCAGTTTTGGGTCAAAAACTAGCCCGTCTGCTCCTCCCTGCAGACTTCCAACCCTCCAACAGGGCAAATAACGAAGTTAGTGTCCTTAGTTGTTATAGCAATAAGTGTAAGCTGGAGCCTCTGCATACCATTCCTTGGTATTCACTATAAACATCAAGTCTTATCGCTCTGGAAGCAGGCACTGTCTGAAGAACATGCTTCTCTGTTAATTTCAGAGAAGTTAGTTAGTTAGAAGAGACTTAACTGCAAAGTAAAATTTCTGAACAGAAAATTGGTTCTGTTTTACCTCAAACCAGGACAGGTGGAGACTGTCAGTTTGGCCTTTGTGCCTTCATTAGTAACCTCAGAGGCTTTGAAGCCTTTTGGAAACCAGCACATACTATTTACTTAAGAACAATTCACAACTTGCAGGCTGTGTGGGATAGTCACTCCAGTAAGCCTAACTCTTAATGCAAGGAACAGGTATGTACCCCTCTGGCACAGAAAAAGTGAAGGAAGTTGCTCAACCTTTGTTAGGGAGTTCTCCTAAATAAAGATGAATTTTATCCCATATCCAGGCTTACGTTCAGGAGAGCACTTTTGCTTTCTAGTGCATCTCTAAACCAAAATTCAGATGTATTGCTTTGGTATTAAATTTGTTTGGGTGCTCCCACTGTTGCCCTGAAGCTGTGATTCACCTCCAAAGAACTACAGTGAAGCAGAAAGATATTTGCAAGCCAGTTTTTGGAACAATATTTCACTTGAGTAGCATTTATGCAGGGAGAGGAAATAACCTCTCCAACGTTTTTATTGTATCATTTGCACTGCAACCAGGTTCTCAATAGCCTGCCTAGCAACTCTTGGGCATTTCCAGGCCTGCTCTGTAATCAGAGCAGGACAGGAGCCCCCATGCCACATGGTTTAGTGGTGACCAAAGCCCCCACTCACACTCAGCTCCCAAGCATTTAGCTCAGCCAGCTCATCCAAAGTGAGCTCACACTAATGGAGGGAAGGAAACAGATTCAGCCTAGATTGTTCCAGGCTTGGGGATGCTCTGTGTCCTCTTTCTTCAAACTGCAGCTACGTTGCCTTCTATTGGCCACTGTTCTGTTGACTGGAGCTCCAGCTGAGTGCAGAGGATAAAAGTCTGCCTCTGCCTTGAATGCTGCCCAGCCTGTTCCTCTGTTCATGGGGCATAAAAGCTCTTTCTTGTTCTTTTCTCCTCATCCTGGGGCTTCATCCTAGGGAATTTGGCTACAGACTAGCAAGTGAGCAGGTATGCTTCATTTTAAGCGAATGAGTATTACACTGAAACAAACTAGAACAATTCATATACTTAAAGGATATGCTTTAGTGCCACCAGGATACCTAAATCTTTGCAGAACTGAGCAACCTGCACTGGGACAAACCTCTACCAGAAAAAAACTATCAGCCTGAACTGATGTGCATCACCTTGTATTTGAAGCACAGTGGTTTCAAATGCACTGTCAAACCCTCCGTGTAACTCTCACTCATGCTTGATTTAATTACTGCCTCAGGGAAAAACATCTGGTTTTTTAATGTACTGTGTCAGTTGCTAAACCTCGTGTGAAGGAAACCAGCAAGAAGTGTGTGCAGCATGAGAAAGACTAATGTTCACGCTTCTGCCCTAGCGCTTAGACGGTGGCTAATAGCCATTCCTGCAAAGGTAAGGGCTCTGAAAGAAGACCATACAGCTCCTTAATGATGCAAAAATAAGAGCCTTAAATATGGATTCCAACCTGTCTTCCTTAGAAATGCAGGTCTTCATTAGAGTTGAAATGAGAGCAGGTGGGGGGCAGCCTGTGCTGGGGCAGAGACAAACAGGCTGTTTCACACTGCCTTTCCGAATCATTGAACTCCCCAGAGTTCAACCTTGTTTCCATTAAGTGTTAAAACTGTCTTTAAAAAGAATTAACTATCCCCTTTGTTTTTTGCAGTATGTACTCTGCAAGAGACTAAAAACATTGATTAGCAACAGCACCATCCTTCTTCCATTCAGCCAAGGACCTGCCCTGGGTTCCCAGCCTCCTTCTGTGTTTGGGCTGGAGGCTGCTCAGGGCTCCTGCCTTCTGCCTGTTTTGCCTCCTTTTACAATGGCTATTTCACAAGAGGTCAGTTTAGCATTAATATAAGAAGGATATTTTAAAATTATGTAGTTTTAATCATTTAGAATGGCACTATGTGCCAAAATTCCATGCCATTTTCTGGATTTACTCATGTATCCACATAGACTTTGGGCACAATCCAAGCAGAGTAATTAACAAAGCATTAGTTTGATGACAAAATACTTGCAGTTTTATCCCTCTTCTTTGGGATTTCTCTGCCACACAGGCATTTTTTAGTTCCAGGTTTTGTTGTCTGTGGTATGTCCAGCACATGCATTCCAGTCTCTGGAGGAACACACAAAGCACTGAGTGCCAGACACAATTAAAATGAACTGCAATGAGCAAGGTAAAAGGCAAACCCAGCCATTCTCATTTAATTACATGTCATGTTTCTTTCAGCAGCTCGTATGCCTGTCTCCTAGATCACGTGGGGATACTGCTCACCAGGTATTGGAGAGGGAAACATCTTGGAGCATACCTGGAAGCAACATTTTTCATAGAATCATAGAATGGTTTGGGTTAGAAGGGACCTTAAAGATCACCTACTTCCAGCCCCCCTGCCATGGGCAGGGACACCTCCTTAAACCAGGTTGCTCAAAGCCCCATCCACCCTGGTCTTGAACACTTCCACAGATGGGGCGTCCACAGCTTCTCTGGGCAACTTGCTGCTGTGTCTCACCACCCTCAGAGTGAAAAAATAATTCCTGATATCTCATCTAAATCTACCCTCTCCCAGTTTGAAGCCATTAGCCTCGTCCTATCACTACATGCCCAGTAAAAAGTCCCTCTCCAGCTTTCCTATAGGCCCCCTTCAGATACTGGAAGGCTTCAAGTCTACTTTAAGAATGGCCAATTATTAAAATAATACAAAGAGGTACTGGTGTCCCTTACAACCTGTGGACACCAAGTACAATTCTTTAATCATGCCCTAAGAACACGCTATTCTAGTGCACCACATGGCCTTAAACGAGAGTGGGTCCTGGCCGTGGGACACTGTATCGTGGCTGCAACAGATTCCTCGTTTCCTGAAGCTTCTCCCACTCCTACAGCTAATGGGCAGGCTGTATTCTAAAAGCCAACATGCAGCAATTTGGTTGAGCTGCATACAACAGCGTGACTTGTTTGCTAAGTAACTTCCCAAATTTTTGTTTGATACACTCAAAAGGACGAAGTTCCCTTGAAGGGTGTCTGTACTAAGCCAAAGGAGGGAGGATTTCTCCTGTAGACCAAAGCTTGCAAAGCCAACAGCAGACTAAGAATGTCTCGCTAAGACATGCTATCAGATGGAAATGAAAGTAAAATAATTGAAGTATCCTGTACTTTTTAGATAGGCTCTCTAGCCAGAAGTGCACTGACTGACTAATCCTTATTACAGCTTTAGCATTTCTTACTTTGTGTCTTCGATAAGGCTCAATGGCCAGGTGAGCTCCAGCAGAGGCAGGAATGGAGTGCATGTATTCCTGCCCTCAAGCTGTCTTCCTCAGCCGCAGTCCTTGCCCAGGTTGGCAGCCAAGGAGTTAACCAGGTGGTATCTGAGATGCATTCTGGCCTGCAGGATCAAAACAAAGCTAATGGCAAGTGACAGCCTGCTCTCCTGCAGCTCCAGCTGCAGAATCCCTATGGCAACTTAGCCAAAATGAAACTGTCTTCACCCACACGTCTCCACAATTGCGGGAAGCTCTCCCTGAGTGCCCAAAAAAGCAAGTGAACCTGACAGCAGATATGCTTTCTTGTCACCACGAGGACAAGGTAAATATCTTCAGCGTTATTTTACAGGGACTGCCTTATCCAGATCATCTCTGTAACAAAAACTGTGACCACTTTCCCCTCTATTCCTAGAAAAAAAAAAACCACAGTGCTCAGCAGCGTATAATTCACCAGTCTCTGCAACAGGCACAAATCAGCAATAACCTGGTCTTTTGAATATGCTGTTAGCAGCACAGAGCAAAAAGCACCGAGAACATGAACAGAGCCTGAAACAGGTGAGTATGATGAGGATATTTTAAGTCCTTAATCCAACCTTTGAATTTGCAAAGAGTCCATGCTACAAGTGTTTCGTTTCAACACCCGTATGTCATCAAATACTGCTGGACAAGCCCCAACGCACTCAGATTTTTAAAAAGTCTAAAAAATCTAAAGAAACCTTCAGAAAACATCAAACAACACATAAGGAGTTCAAGGGCCCCTCTAGTAGCAGGGAAGACACCGGAATGCTTTCTGCCCCTAAGTTTTTGCAACTACATGCCATGAGATGGGAGAATGCATCTGGGTCCTGTGTATTTCTGTGCACTGTATTTCTGACACATCAGGGATGCAGCAGACCCACCAAGTACATGCTGCCTACTTGGCTGGAGAGACAGTACCCCCTTGTTCCTAAGAGTAGTCCATCAGACGTTATTGGTGGAGGAGGCTTTCAATCACTGCAGCCACACATTTAATAATTTAAAGCCGTAACACATACTGCAGCTACAAGGAAAGATTCATCACTTACTATTTAACCATAAGGAGTTTTTAACATTTCTAAAGGACTTGGTCACTGGGGTTTTTATATTAGTTTGTATTGCGGATACTTTTTGCTGGGGAAGTAAGTGCAATCCTACCTGCAGGTTAATTTTGTACATGTGAGCCAAAAACCTTAGTTTTGTGTGCGTGTTTATGCAGATGTTTTGTATTTAATCTTCAGAGGAATACAGAACAAAACATTACTCAAACCGTAATAATTCGTATTTTTAATATAAGTTCCAAGTATGCTTCTGTTATACAAATCTTTCATTTTGGATCTTGGGTTAGGACCAAAGGCAGCTGAAATGCCTCCGAACAAGGATATTGATTTGAGGAAAAGGCTGCCTTTGTTTCATTGTAATCTGAAGAGAGCAATAACAGTACGCAAAATCCCTGATATGATTCACGAACTGCAACCGTATGGAAAGGCATGTCGACTGGTCAAATCTTCAAGAGCTGCATGAAGTCTTTAACAAAGTTCATCCTAGGAGCCTTAGAGCTGTACAGCTGCTGGCTAGGACTAGGCTGCAGCAGTCTGCTTCATTTGTGCATCTGATGCAACACCATTTTAACCTACAGTTGTTGATCCAGAAACTCTGGAATTAGATGTTTTGAGCCTCACCTTACTTTCCGCTCAAGGACATACAAGAAATGCAGTACTTCCCCTCTTTTATTTCACCTTACTGAATTTTCCATCTAGTCAATGTCATCACACCCAGGTTTGCGTGGCTCTTGGTGGCTCCAATTCACATACAGCCCTGGTTCACACGCACAGAGCACAGCCAGCAGCCAGGAAGGGAAAAACATCCTTGTATTCCTGATGTTAAAAAAGTAGTAGAACCTTTTGGCCCTTTTTATTCTGTCTTGGATTGTAGGCCAGAATATGAAATACAAAAGTTTCCCAGCAACTCAGGCTGGAATACTCAGAAGTGGCTGCTGCTGTTTTCTCTGTCTAAAGAAGAAAAAAATACTGTTCAGTCTTTTCTCAGTGCAAAGACCTGCTACTGAATGAATCTGCTTGTTTCTGAGACTGCTGAGAAGCTGAGACTCCATTGTCTGAGGCTTAAGAAAGCCTCTCTCAGGTTTATAGGCTTTGATGTAAAATGGTCAATAAAACAACTGTTTAAATCGGAATCATATCTGTGGTGATTTAAGAATATAGGCAAGGTGTGCCTTTGAGGGGGTGGTATTAGATCAGCAGGAAGATGGGGGGAAGGGGTGTGCTTTTCATCCTACCTGAATGAATTCCATGCCTGGAAGCTCTTTTCTGTTTCCAGCTGCATCAGGCAGTCAAATGGAGAGGAAACCTCTCCCAAAAGCCTTGTCTCTATCGGTAAGAAATGTCATCTCTCCCTGCCTGTTCTGATATGGAATTGCTATAATCTGTAACTTGATTTTCTTCTCATAACTCTTCTCACTGAATCTGATTGTCTCAGAAAGCTTTAAATAGTAATACATTTCTCCATACTCAGGTTGCCTCCATATAGATATTTACTACTTGAGGGATAATGTACCCCAGAATGAAAGCAAACTGTCCCTGGGCTTCGGCGAGACCTTCAGCAGCCTTCCAGTATCTGAAGGGAGCTACAGGAGAGCTGGAGAGGGACTTCACAGGAAATTCTTTCCTGTGAGGGTGGCAAGGCACTGGAACAGGTTGCCCAGGGAAGCTGTGGCTGCCCCATCCCTGGAAGTGTTCAAGGCCAGGGTGGATGGGGCTTTGAGCAACCTGCTTTAGTGGGAGGTGTTCCTGCCCATGGCAGGGGAGTTAGAATTCCATGATCTTTAAGGTCCCTTCCAATTCTAACCATTCTATGGTTCCATGATTCTTCTTCAACCAACACAGTAAAACCCAGGTATTTTTATTCTTTTTCTCAGTGTGACCGAAGTCCTCATAGAAGAAGCAGTGGCATTTATCAGCTGGACTATGGACTGCAGGTCTGGAAATCAGGCTTGGTTCCTCACCTGCTGCTCAGTGCTTTTGCCGTGTGAGGAAAGCATGAATTTTGCAGTGATCTGTGCTGACCTGTGTCGAAGCAGAAGCTGCAGGGCCAGAGCTGAGGTAAGGCTCACCCCCATACATGTATCCCACTAAGAGAGGGTTGCACCCTCTGTGTTCCGGTGCCGTGCGAGCTCGGCACAGGGCTGACTCCAGGCTCAGAGCCAAATTAAGTTTGCATCTGCCTGCACAAGAGCACACAAAGAGGTGCCTGTGCCTCCAGATCTCCTCTCACTTGTCTACATTGTCATTTTAGGCTATAGGGAGATTGGAACAGGAATTTTTGCACCCAGTATCTTATTATAACAGCCCTTGCAGTTAAACTGTGATCTTCTTTGGGGTGATCCTATGGAAGTTATTAATTAATATGCCACATTACTTAATATTAAAAAAACAGTGTTGTCAGAGTTGTAGGGTACAGGTTGTCCAGGAATTTCATTAACATTCTTCAGCAGATAAATCTGAAAAGGTAGCAGTACATACTAAACAATGCAAAGATGTTCAGGTGCCTTTCTCAGGGAAATGACTTCTCTTCCCTGGTGGGTTGTTGTGATTACTCGGAAACTGCATAATCTGAGATGGTGATGCCTGTCTCTTCTCCTGAGTGATTAGAAACCTTTCCTGTCAGAAAATATTTAGAGTGTAGTTTGTCTTCCATTGCTTTCAGTTCCCAAAGCAATTACATCAGAAAGACTTAGGACTAGACCAGTGTGAATTTTCTTTTAAACTGATGGAGCTTTATCACTAGAAACCACTATTGATGCCTATTCAGGACGTGTGGGTTCCTATTCTGCCAGACTTGTTATTTTCCCCATGATATTGAAAGCCATCTCCACATGAAGAGGATGGTATTGCTGTACCTAAGCAAGTGTGGATAACATCTTGTGAATTCTAGTTTTGGCAAGACCTAAGAAATAGATATAAGTGTAGTTTAAAGGGCACCACGGCTTCCCATTGCTCTCTGCTTTTGGTTCTGCTTTCTGTACCTGACAGAGAGCTGTTCCTGCTCCAGGGGCAGCATTGTCTCCAGCCCTCATACTCAGAGGTTATGGAATATGCGTCCATAAAGTGAGAAACAGTTTCTCCTTTGGTTATAGTTGTGACTGGATTGGGTAACACTGTCTGTTTGGAGTTATGTCACCTAAGTTTATTTGGCAAATCATCTCCAAGGCATACACAGTACAGTGCAATTCCCCTAAATATAAAAGGGAACACTAATTTCTGAGTTAAATCACTGTATCTAGCAAAAGCATAAATATGCAACTAAAAGCCAAATGATAACAATTCAAAGTCTGTCTTTTTAATTCCTCCTTATACCCTCAGGGGAGAAAGCAGGAGACAGTAAAGCAACAGCAGAGAACAGAAAGAAGGTGTCTGGCAAGTGGGTCAGGCTACGTAGAGAAAGACGTTTTTAAAGTGTGACCCAAATGAATTTAAAAGACTTGAGGTTGCAAGGGGAAATAGAAAAACATCCAGAGTATGGAGAGGAGGCTGCTGAATGGCCTTGTCTTGCACCCTCTAGGAATGATCCATAGAAGTTTACTGGCATTGGACTTAGCTGTGTTTCACAAAACCCCATCTTGTAGCAAAGCTTCCAGCCCTGCTTCACAGTTTATAATTCACAGGGAAATAAATTCACCTCTCTGGTAACACAAATTAGGAGAGGGATTCTGGAAAGAACAGACTGAAATTGACACCTGGACTGAGAGGCTGAATGGTTTTGTGTGATGGGGGGAAGAGTGCCTGCCCCACTCAGTGATGCTGCCTCTACAGCATGGGTCTGGATTTTAATTTCCATTGGGTCTAGGAATCCCATGCAAAATTTCTAGTATTTAGCAGGCATTTTAAATAATAATAATAATAAATAGTGCCACCACTGGTTTGTTTTGGTTTTAGTGCATCCAAGGGTGTAAGCTACTCTTGTGTCTCAGGCTATTGACATCATTTTGCACCTTTTTGCTTCTAATCTTATTACCTCTCATACAAGCAATACACATTCAAGTGTAGAATACTGGTTTCTGTTCTGGCTAGGACACAGAGCCAAATGACTTTTAAATATAATGAATAAACATCCATAACCAATCTATTTCAGACAACCACAGCAAACAAGTCAGTAACTAGCTCTCTAGGAGTGGGAGACAGTAATTTGCTAGGCATTAAGAATCATCTTAAGATAAATTGAAAACATAATAAAACTATAGCCCAGTTTTTAAGGCAATATATAGCATTCAGCTCTTTCTTTCTTCCCACACATCAATGTATTTTCCCTTCTCTCTCTCCTCTTTTAAGCCTCTGAAAAGATTAGCTGTGTTTCTATAGTAATCTGAAGAACTGAGTAACTCAAAAGGGGACCATCCTTCTGAAGTATTAAATAGCCTGTTCATCAGGAAGACACTATGCCCATGTTTTAAGGCACAGCCCTAGTGTATCCTCAGCTATTCTCAAGCTTTCTTGCTGTTTCTCCAGTAACAACAGTTCAAGCTTTCAGCCCCAGCACTGCGAAGAGCATTTGTCCCACGTTACTTAGAAATATTTGCAAATATGCAAAATTACTTTGAAACTTCCCTCCACAAAGAGATGGAAGTACTTTAGAAAAACATGATGTCATTTAGAAAGAAAAGGCTCAGCTTCCATGTCACCTGTTATGTGGTACTGAAGGTGAGGGAGGATTGTTTTCATAGAATCATAGAATGGTTAGAGTTTGAAGGGACCTTGAAGATCGTCAAGTTCCAATACCCCCACCATGGGCAGGGACACCTCCCACTAGAGCAGATTGCTCAAAGCCCCATCCAGCCTGGATGCTCCAGTTTTGCCTCAATATTTGTGCATGTTTTGGTAGGGTTTGGGGAGGGGCCTGGAGACCTCTGATAATAAGGTATTTCATGCATGGCACAGTCAGACTGACTGCTCTGAGCACATCATTCTGAGCTCTCCATAGGGTCTCAGCCTCTGCTGCACTTGACTAAATGCATTCAATTTGGGCTGATTTCAGCAGCTAAATGTCATAGGCTTGTGTCATAAACATTGGGTACCAGGGGCACAAATGAAGGAACTATGGCAAAACCAGGCAGCACACTGCACAAGCTGAATTAATTCCTGATAGAGATGGGCAAGACAGGAAACTAACATTGACCTTCCCCTTCTAAATGTCTCTTTCAGAGTTACCTTTTCATAACTTTTGTTATCATTAAAGTGGAAAAAGAATAACAAAACAAAAAAAGCCAAGAAAGGACAGCAAGTTAGGGCAAGCTGAGACATCCTGAGGTATTTTGGGATAGTGCTGGATGAGTACTCCCGTAGCACCTCAGCTGTTGCAATTTTAGATTCCAGGTCAGTACCAAGCATATGAAATAGATGCGATGTGCAGGGGTCATAAGGGAGCACACAGATGAGAGGAGGGACCATGGTTTTGTTGGCCCCTTCCCAGGCCTCCAGTTTGTAGGTACTCTGGCTGCACCTCCAAGAACCCAGCGGCACTTTTCAAGGCTGTTTGCGATTTCCAGGCTTGCAGTTCCAGGCTGGCTGGCCTTTCTCTGTCAGTATTTTTTTCAGCAGACAATTTCTTCTGTTTAGTAATTTTCCCTTCTAACCAGGCTGTCTTCCTGGCTGCTCACATCAAGGATGGTTTCTTGTTTTTTTCTCCACTGCATTTCTCTGACAGGATTGAGTCTCTATTTGGTTTATGACTTCCCCCTTTTCCATATCATAGAATCATAGAATGTTCCAGGCTGGAAGGGACCTCTAGGGTCATGTAGTCTGACCTCCCCGCAGTCAGCAGGGACACCCCCACTAGACCAGGTTGCCCAGGGCTGTGTCAAGCCTCACCTGCAGGGAAGGGGCCTCAACCACCTCCCTGGGCAACCTGTTCCAGATGTCCACCTCTCTCATGGTAAAGAACTTATCTAATATCCAATCTAAATCTGTTCTTCTTGAGTTTGAAGCCATTGCCTCTCATCCTGTCCCTGCAGGCCTTTGTAAACAGACCCTCCCCAGCCTTCCTGTAGGCCCCCTTTGGGTACTAGGAGGCTGCTCTTAGGTCTCCCCGGAGTCTCCTCTTCTCCAGGCGGAACAGCCCCAGCTCCCTCAGCCTGTCCTCATAGCAAAGGTGCTCCACCCCCCTGATCATTTTTGTGGCCCTCCTCTGGACCCGATCCATCAGGTCCATGTCCTTCCTCTCTTGAGGGCTCCAGAGCTGCACACAGTACTCCAGGTAAGGTCTCACCAGAGCAAAGTGGCAGAATCACCTCTCTGGATCTGCTGGCAACACACCTTTGATGCAGCCCAGAATGTGAGTGGCCTTTTGGGCTGCAAGTGCACACTGCCTGCTCATGGCCAGCTTCTCATCCATCAGCACCCCCAAGTCCCTTTCCTCAGGGCTGCTTTCTAAGATCTCATCCCCTAGTCTGTATTGATAGTGATGGTTGTTCCAGCCCAGGTGCAGAACCCTGCACTTGCTCTTGTTGAACCTCATGAGGTTCACCTGGGCCCACCTCTCCAGCCTGTTCAGGTCCCTCTGGATGACATCCCATCCCTCTGGTGTACTGACAGCACCACACAGCTTGGTGTCATCTGCAAATTTGCTGATTGTGGACTCAATCCCTCTATATTGTTGATAAAAATGTTACACAGCACCAGTACCAGCACAGACCCCTGAGGGACACCACTTGTTACTGCTCTCCATCTGGACCTCAAGCCATTGAGTACCACCCTCTGGCTGTGACCAGCCATCCGGTTCTTTATCCACTGAACAGTCTACCCTTCAAATCCGTATCCCTCCAATTTGGCGAGCAGGATGTTGTGGGGAACCATGTCAAAAGCCTTACAGAGGTCCAGATAGATCACATCCATAGGTCATCCCTTGTCTACTGACATAGTCACCCTATCATAGAAGGCCACTGGGTTAGTCAGGCAGGACCTGCCCCTAGTAAAGCCATGCTGGCTGTATATCCATTTGAACCAGAGCATTTGAAAAGGTCTCGGATCAGATAATCTTACCAAAATAAACATTATTACCTCTACATATCCTTAACAGTCAGTGTGACTGACTCCCATCACTGCATCCTGTACTGGTTGTTGGTTAGGTCTGGGGCTCTCTGCTCTCTTGGTTGGCTTCCTCCTTTTCTTATTGTCCCCTTTTGGATCGAGAAGATCCTTGACCATTCACCCTTCAGGGAGAAGACACTCTCTCCGTCTGCATACCCTTACAACAATAATTAGGAACTTGCTGAGCAACCAGACAGCAAAGGGAACCGGTGTAACATCCATCATATTCTACATTAGTAGCAGGACTTTGAATTTTACACAAAATTTCACCAGGAGCCAGTACAGAGACTTTAAAAGGAGAACATTATGTTGAAACAACCGAGTGACCAAAAGACTGTGAGCTGCTGCAATCTGTATCAGCTGCATTTGGGAGATAACACGGTTGGTAACTCCTGCAAACAAAGAATTGCAATAAGCCAGCCCTTAGAAATCAAACCAATTCAAAATCCTCCCCTCTTAGGAAGGGACGCAGCCCGCTGATACTTCATAAGCAGCACAAAGATGGCCTGGTAATACAATGCACGCGTATCTGTTGATCAGTCTGACAACAATACAAAAGCTTAACTCTGGGAGATGGATTTAAAGGTGCAAGATGAGGTGAATACAGGGCTGACAGTTGCATTCAGTGAATATCTCCTCCATGAGTCTTATTAAACTCAAGGGTGATTGCTGTGTCCAAGGACTGGCTTTCTTTTCTTATGTCTTCTTACAGCTTGACCTAATACAGTCGCTTGAGTCTCTCTTGCCCTGTCCTGGGCTTGTCTCCCTGATGTTTGTCTCTTTTCTGTCTTTGTTACTTTTAACACAGAAAGCTCGAACGTGCCACCTACAGCCACCGGGACCCTGTCAGACAAGATACCCGTTATGATTAAAAGTAAATTTAAACTGAAACTGGTATGGCATCCAGAGCTGTAATCAGCAAAGAAAACAGATTTAACCAATGGTACTGAATGGTGCCAATATAGTCATGTACCTGTCAGCAGAACATGGAGTGGGACAGGGAACAGCAAAGGAGAGGTCAAAACACCCTCTTCTATTTGCATGAAAAGCTGAAACCCCAGATCTGCCCAGCACTGTCCATACACCCACCTCCCAGGCTCCTGAGTCCACCCACACCATGGGCAACACAGGATGGATTCTTCTCTCCGTACTCCCTCCTTCAGAAAACCCTGCCTCTGTGGCATAAGTCAGCATTAATTCCGTCTGCAGAAACAGCAGAAAGCCTGAACCACTGCCATTAACGGAGCAGTGTACAGCAAGGGCAAAGAGGCACCTGCTACCTTTGCGCTAATCAACATTTCAAAGATATCACATGCCTCAAATTAATTTCCAGCTAAAAAGCAATCATTTTTCAAGCACTTGATACAAACCACACATAGAAATTAGACATAGCTTTGATTGATGATAATTTTTTCTGATCAAAATGGTTATTTATGACTGTTTCAAATTTCATGAAATAAATTCATTTCAGTAAACTCCAATTTTTTTGTTGACAAAACTGAAGAGCATTCCCTTGGCAATTCCTGTGCCAAGTACCACAGAGATCCCACCTAACCCTGTGTTTGAGTATCGTCTCATTGGCACAGTCAGGCCTAAGGAGTGCTTCTGCTGCAGCCACTGAGGTGACTATCATGGCACAGAAACGTTGATGTTAACTTGGCACTAGTGGGGACAGAGAGGATTGTGCAGTTAATGGGACATCCCTCAACAGCTCACAGTCAGGTAAGGTATCATGTAGCATGGTGTAACTGTGTAGTTGGGCTCCTCCTTCCTTCAGTCAAATCAAGCTTGATCCAGTCTTGGAGCTAGCTCTGCCAGTCCTGTGACAGCCGCAGAAGTCTCAGAGAGGGACAATTTAGGCTCATCAATGAAAATACTTGAGGAAAAGAGCTCCTTATTCCACAGTCATCAACAGGAGAGAGCAGGTACATAACTGTTCATTTGGAATTGCCCTAAAAAGGGGTGTTCATTCCCTGAGAAAAGCCCTAATCCTGGCAAATTACCATGAGACAATACAAGCACACACGGCCAGCTTTCTTGCTCTGTTGTTCAGTGGCTCTAGATATGGTGCTTGTGTGTTTGGAGCTCTTGCAGGGGGTTCTATCAAAAAACCAACCCAACACCTCAAGACAGCATCCAAGATCTATCTCCTGGGCACTTAGGTGGGCTTCTTCAGTGCTCTGGTTTGACTTGAGCTCTCCCATATCACCTGGCAAGAAGGGAACACAAGCTTGGGAATGGGATGCTGCTGCTTCCACCCTGAGATGCACTCCTGATCCTCTCCATGAGACTAGGGGGAAGCGGTGTCCCTTATAAGCAGGCCAACAGATGAGAGAGAATGGTCCTCTCTTTACTTGCTGGAGG
This sequence comes from Jacana jacana, assembly GCA_013400555.1. Classification (NCBI taxonomy): domain Eukaryota; kingdom Metazoa; phylum Chordata; class Aves; order Charadriiformes; family Jacanidae; genus Jacana; species Jacana jacana. Next base: position 41,783 of record VZTM01029330.1, on the reverse strand, counting down.
ACACCTAAGTGGCAGTCGTTAAGTGAAGTGCCAGCCACCTTCTTGGGCTGAGGAGTTGTCTGCAACCTAGTACAACAGTCACAAACTGCTCACCATTAGATATGGACCTACACCCCTCTGCCACACTCTCTGGAGGCAATCCAAAGTAATTGCAAAGCTGTCTGTCGGTAACATGAAAGCAGGTAATAAGCAGTGAAAGACCTTTATGGGTTTAGGAGGCTGTCTGTGGTGTTATGAGAGGAATTCACGTAGTTCCTCCAAGAGGAATAATCTCAAAATAGATATGCTTGGCACTAATGAGAAGGTACCGGTATTCAATTGCATGTGGTTTCCATGCATGCTAAAAAGACATGCCATCTCATTAATCCCCTTTAACTGTGAGGCATCTTTCTTTCACTTTTAATATTCTCAAGCTCAGGGAGTGCCAAGGGGAATACAGGACAGCCTGACTACAGAGGAGTTATTTCTTCTGAAATCATGTTCATCTATCTGTCAGGAATTCTTGAAACAACTGCAATAAATCCTGAATTTTTAATGTGGTTCACAAGTTCAGAGGCAGAAAAATCAGTGCTCAGACAGCTGGGATTGCAGTAGTTATCTACGATGTCAGAGTACACATGTTTCTGTAATAGGAAATCAAACAGGAAACTGCATTGAAGGAAGAGTGATCAAATATGGTCAGAAGACAAAGAATGACTGCTGGAAAGTGGAAGAAGATGGATCAATAGAAATGGGTACGAAAGGGCCAGGAGAGAAAAATGAGCTCCCTGCCTGATTCCTCACTGTTCTACATTATAGCCAAATATATGGGTCTATATTTGCCAGCAGCATAAATGTAAAGTAATAGTACCCAAAGAGCGTAACGTAGGCTGCTGTGTCAACTCTCAAAAATCCAGATAGCCTGAATACTTACAGAATTCTTGGTTGTAAACACAGCGAATGAGACATGACTCCAGGGGAGCTACAGATTGCTTTGGATGGCCTTGCTGCCCACAGATGACTGACTGGGAACCAGTGGTATGGGCTGAAATGCCCCTCAGAGACTCCTCAGCCTCAGGAGAGGGGAACATGATACACACAAGGAGGAATAGCTGCTGTACTGCATTCATGTTTCTCAGCTGCAGTTGTGGCCCTGCTGAATCTGGAGTGTTGAACTCCATGCTTATGTCAACCTGGCAAAATATACGTGCCGATACAGAATTTGTATTACGGAAAACAATGTGCTTGTGGGCACTGACAGGCACTCACACTGAGAGATACAGCTGGGTCAAAAATGTCTTCAGGAGCTGCAGCAGGCTTGAGGGAGGAGTTGAGTCAGGCTGGGGGGTGAAATATGGAAAAGAAGCACAAAGCTCAGCTAGAGCTGAGGAAAACAACAGAAAGAGGGTATGGTTCACAAACTGCAACAGATCTTGCCTTATCCTACCACGATGGGCTTTGCCACATTCAAGACTGCCTAGTCCTGTAGGTAGAAAGCCAAGATGTTGTGAAGGAAAGATGGTCTGAAAGTCACGGAAAGTCAAAAGACTATGCATTGCAAACAGATGGAACAGAGATTCTCTCCTCCCAAGTTTGACAGTGTGGCCAATGAAGGCTTATGATAAAAATATGGGGATTTATGTGTTTTCACATATGGCTGATTGTCTGTGGTCCCAATAGGGCCAATGGAGGTCCAGTCAGAGTAATCAGTGGCAATTAACGTAGGGGGATAATTAATCTGATCAGAAGTAAGCTTCTGCTTTAGGATGAGATGAAGCATTATATCAACTTTATTGATATCCTTCTATTGACTGTAAAGGTACTCTAGGGTCCTTTGCTGAGATGTAGATGCCCGTAGTCTGGACATATACGTGAATCCAGCTGACTATCCTTTAATCAAAGAATGAGGAAAAGTCTGTGGCAAGAGCAAATTCTGGCCATTACATACAACAGCATTCTGGGAGATAAATGTGATTTCCTGGATCAGTAAGTCAAATACACCCTTTCAGGTTTCCATTAAATGTTTTCTGGTGTCTTTCTGAAGGCAACAGCGTCAGTCAATTTTAGCAGTAAAAAGATCTTTTGAGAGCAGCTGACAGTTTCAATTGCCATCCCACTATACCTGCTTATGTAGACAGTGTGTATGAATAGTCAGGGTTTTCTGATGCTCTTGGAAGACTCTGATGGGGTTAAGTATGTTAAGTTGGTCTTGAGACATTCTGCCTATCAGTGCTGTGTTCTGGGCTAGTCAGCACAAACCTTTCTTGCTCAGTTGATTCATTGTCTGGCTGTTCTATTGGGGTATGGTGACCTCTCTTCTTAGCTAACTCCACAATTATAAGATACTGCAAACTTCTCAATATTGACCAAAACTCTAGTCTTGCAGCTTGAGAGGTCTCTTGAACACGTACCATTGATTACTGCGCTAAAGGATTTCTCAGAAATGAGCAGTTGTCTTACAGCAGAACGGCTTGGCCTTAGGGAATGGAGAGAGATACAAGATTGTAAGTCCTGCTAAGAGGTCCTCAAAGCACAGATGGGAAAATAGCTTCAGACATTCAAATGTTGATAACGTGCATGCTACTGACAGGGTCAAGACCTGAGCTGAAGCCACTTTCTTCCTCACATCAGAATATTCCTGCCAGTGAAGCCATCTGTCTTTCTTCAGCCCTGGAATAGAGTAGAGTTTAGAATTTTACGGATGGTCAGGAAGCTTGGGCTTCTGTCAGGTGAGTTAGCACTGTGGGGATATCTGGTTTACTGCTGACCCAAATACTAAGGCCAGACAGTGATCAGAGGAGCCTAGTCAGCCCAGCCCAAGGGAATCAGCCATTCCTAAGCCCATCACAGGTGAACGATTAAGCAATTGCCCCTGTTGCAGAACCCACTAAGGCTTTTAACAGAAGAATGTTACTCTGCAGTGCTACCCCACAAACCAAATGGGGCTGTTGCTAAAAGGACTTACTGTGAGATGTTTGAGTGCACTAGATCTGATGGTCCTTAACAAACACCAGCAAGGCAAATGTATCTGCATGAAAGCCTCAGAGTGGAGAGGTTGTCCTCTCTTTGGCACACATCTTTGGGTGCCAGAGATGAATTAGGGATTGGCTCGGTCATCCTGAAGCTGGTATGGAAGGGCTTGGTGAGCAAAACCTACATAAAACCTAGGAGGGATGGAAAGCCTGAGCATGGGAGTGTCCAGAAAGAGTTGGAAAGCTTGGATTTTGTGTGTGCATGTGGACTTGACACTGTATTTAGAATTTTGTACATTGGGAATGTGGGATCTAGAGATAATGTAGCAGATTGGTTAGCTGGTTTCACCCCAAATGTGGGGAAATTGAGGGGAAAAAGAAAAAGAGGTACTGCCCCACTAACCATGGGGTGGAAGGCTGCAGCCAGGTCTGCCTAGCAGTTTTCTCTGGGTGGGACCTACGCTACTGTATATGCCATGCACACAGGAACCTGTCACGGGAAGATCCCTGCACTGTGTACAGACACTCTGCCAACAACCGCCCCACACACAGCTCATTCATCTGCAAACAAATCAATGCTCACACTTTGCCTACAGATAGCTCACATCCATCACAGCAGTGACAGGACCTGTGGCATCGACACCCATGAAAAGCAGAGGCAACTAGACAACACAGGCTGTTGCACAAAATAAAACATGAATGATGAGAAACATGGAGTTGGTTGGTAGGGTTCTAACATAGAGATGGCTTAAGTGATACTTTGCTTTTTGAAATAAAGAAATAAAAACGTATTATACACATCTAGAAATATATTGTGCACATATTAAATTGCTGCACAGAGCTTGTTGAATGGTGCAGAGAGAGTGTGACTTCCAACACTCAAGGACTTGCTACATTTTAAGAACAACAAACCAATTCTTGCGATCCGTTTTGTGTGCCACGAATTTTAGTGGGAGGTGAAACCGGTGTAGCTGTAAAAAAAGTAAATACCAACCCTCTGGCAAGCATTGACTGTGGATCTGGGGAGAAGTCCCCTTTGTGCCTGAAATGCCCATTTTTTATGTGAGAGGAGCAAGCAATGAGAGCTGCTGAGGAAGCTGTTCAGTGCTCACAGCCAGGAGGATAGCATGAGGATGGCTTCTATACACAGTGTTGATTCACCCAGGATTTCCAGATGGCTGGCTGCCTGCAATGTCAGGTAGCTGAAAATTGGTAGGCTGCTGGTAAAATGGTAGATTCCTGCTGCAAACAGGAGTTTGACACCAAAGTGGAAGACGCAGCAAGTGTGTGTAATGACAGGAAACTGCAGCAGTAAAAGGTCAGTTTAATTTTCTGAATAATTTCAGGAGAGTGGGTAAAGCTGCTTGCTTCACATAGAGCATGTATGGCCAAAGAATAATTAAAATATCAAACAAACAATCCTATTTTATAAGTCTCATGGCTTTCAAGGCCTATTTCTCGATTTTGGAGTTTTGACTAGTGACTTCAGATCATGAGTGAAAATCTGAATCTTGACTCTTTCGCTTGTCACCCTGAAGTAAAGCTCAGGTTGCGCTGAGCTCCCATGCAATAGGCAGATGTCCCTCCCTGCTTGCAGGGGTAATTGAAGCCATCAGCCCAAAACCAACTTGCCTTGCAGTGTAGTGTACTTTTCCTTATCTGTTTGTAAAAACATGAGGTGGACTTACAAAATCGGTGTATGTGCAAGGAAGCAAGCAGAATGGTGTAGGAGAAAAGCAATGTCTGGGCATTCAAAATGCAACCAACTTTTAACTGATTGCAAATTATTTCTGTTACAGCTACACTGTACAGGATGGTTTGTGGATCCTTTTCAGTTGGTAGTCATTTAATAGGCTGAGAAATACTGCTCTAAAACATGAATAAGTGTCAATCGGTGTTACTTAACACTGTTTTGATGTCTTCCACTCTGTGAAGATGTCTAGCACTTACCTACCAAAGAAGTTCATTGGGTTGGTTGCAAGCATAAAGCTCACGGCGAAGCACATGCTGAGCAATGACTAAGCAAAACACTTGCCAGATATGTCAGACTACATGATTGTTGTGACTGGTTTCTCTGCATCTGCTGGTCTGGAGTCCCAGAGGGTCAGAAAGTCACGGCTGTCACTATGAGTGAGTAAGAAAGCTGTGACCTTGAGCTGCTTGACAGGAGATGAAGGGAGGCAGTGGGAAGCTTCTCACAGCCAACATCAGGGGTTTTGAAGTAGACTTGAACTGCAACCCACTTAGGTGGAGGTTTAACTAAGTATTATTATTTTATCAATTTCTTATCTTTTATAGTCCTCCTATCTTGAAGTTCTGTTTGTTTAAAATTAGTTTAAATTCAGGACTCAGACAAGGAAAAGACTTGGGTTTCCACATGGAGACTTGCATTAGAATTACTTCTCTTCATTTGAGAAAAACCATTAAATAATGCCACCCAGCTAACATAGCCCTTTTTAATGCCAAATGCAGCTGGCACAATTATTTTGTCTCTAAAAATACCATGGTTTTGTCCTTTGCCAGGCATTTGCAGTATTTTGCTGCCATTTACATAGCACTTTCCTTTTTCTAACTAAGTCTATTTAAAAAAAAACAACAGAAAAATATCTGTGAACTGCAGAATCTTAGAGTCACCAAATCACCAATCTTGAGGTTGGCAAGAACCCCTGGAGGCCATCCACTCCAACCTCTTCTTCAAAGCAGGGCAGCCTAGAGCAGGTTGCTCAGGGCTGTGTCCATTCAGGTTTTGAGCATCTCCAAGGAGGGAGAACCTCTCTGGGCAACCTGTGCAAGCGTTTGGACACCTTCACAGTATAAAACGTATATTGGGTTTTTCTAATATTGACATTTAATTTCCTGTGCCCATTGCCCTGTCACTGGGTACCACTGAGAAGAGCCTGGCTCCATCTTCTTTGCTCTCCCCCATCAGTATTTATACACATTGATGACATCCCCCTTAAATTTCTCTGCCCCAGGCTGAAAAGTCCCAGCTCTCTCAGCATTTCCTCATAGGAGAGACGCTCCAGTTCCTTCATCATCTTTTATGTTCCTTCACTAGACTTAGGGATATAGATGTCATTGTTGTACTGGGGAGCCCAGAACTGGACCCTGCACTCCAGCTGTGTCTCACCAGCACTGAGCAGAGAAGGATCACAGAATTGTTATGGTTGGAAAGGACCTCTGAGACCATCAAGTCCAATCATACACAAAACCACAACCCACTCCCTACAATCTCAGCCACTAGAGCATGCCCTGCCGTGCCACATACCTCCAAGGATTGGTGACTCAACCACCTCCCTGGGCAGGCTGTTCCAGTGCCTGACCACTCTTTCAGTAAAGTAATTCTTCCAACTACCTAATCTAAACCTCCCCTGCTGCAACTTCAGACCATTTCCTCTGGTCCTGTCATTATTCACTTGGAGAAGAGGCCAACACCCACTTCTCTACAGCCTCCTTTCAAGTAGTTGTAGAGGACAATGAGGTCTCCCCTCAGTCTCCTTCAAACTACCTATGCCCAATTCCCTCAGCCTCTCCTCATGACTTGTTCTCTAGACCCCTCACCAGCTTGGTGGCTCTCCTCTGGATAAGCTCCATCATCACTTCAACATCTTTCTTGTAGTGAGGAGCCCAGAACTGCACACAGTACTTGAGGTGAGGCCTCATCAGTGTAGTGTCAGAGGCAAAATCACTTCCCTATTCCTACCGGCCACACCGTTCCTGATACAGGCTAGGATGCTGTTGCCCTTCTTGGCCACCTGGGCACACTGCTGGCTCATGTTAGGCTGGCTGTCCACCAGCATCCCCAGGTCCTTTGCTGTTGGGCAGCTTTCCAGCCACTCTTCCCCAAGCCTGTAGAGTTGTTTGGGTTTGTTGTGACTGAAATGCAGGACCCAATATTTGGTCCTATTGAATCTCATATGATTGGCCTTGACCCATTGATCCTAATTTGGTGTCATCTGCAAACTTGATGAGCGTACACTCAATACCCTTATCCAGGTCATCAACAAAGATATTAAACAAGACTGGCCCCTAAACTGAGCCCTGAGGGACACCACTGGTGACCGGCTGCCAATAAGATTTCACCCCATTAACCACAACTCTCTGGGCATGGCCATCCAGCCAGTTTTTTACCCAGTGGAGAGTACACTTGTCTAACGGAGCTAGAATTTCAAACTCAGTCAAACCTTAAATAATGAAGAGTATGGGCAAATCTCTGCTTTATTAAGTGAAATGCCAAACAGCTTTTATGTCTACTGAGGGTTACAGAGACATGGCCCATTGCTGAAGATGTTCAGCATTTGTTAGCTCTAGCTCTGAATGTGTTTTTCTGAGACACATACAATTTTCTCTTAGCTACCCAAAATACATATTCAACACCTTATTTTTATCCATCTGTGATGATCACCTCCTTGACCTGTTGATGATGCTGTGCCGATTGCAGCCAGGAGGCTGGAGAGAATTGTGAGAGTCTGAATCAGAAGGCAAGAGTGCTTTGGGACGCTGTGGCTCTGGATGCATGACTCAAGTTTCGTTTATAAAACACTTTAACATCCGCAATGGGGCATGTTCATATAAACCTCAGAGCTCTCTCTCAGGATAACCCATATCCATGTCTAATCTTGAAGTGTAGTACTTGGATAGTTGATCAGTTTTGTTTATGCTGAAGTAATTTTTCACATAATTAGCTGTAGGGAGGCAGTAAGAGGGCTGATTCTAATCATGTTACTTCCCATGGGGAACATCCAGGCATTTTTAGATGGTTCTTGATGGGGACATGGGGAAAGTTTGAAAAAAACCAAACTACAATTGATGTCAATGATGCAGTACTTCTTGGTAGCAGCAGAAAATATTCGAATTGGTAAAAATAACTTTTTTTCCTTTTAAGACCACTGATAACAGGTATTTGTGTGCTTTGGCTTTCCCTCAAAGGCTTCACAAATGCATCAAGCTGTTTCACCTACAGACTTGAAAGCAGGAAACACAAAATCTGTCATTAGCTGGTTGGATTTTTGAAGCTGTAGGCGCTCAAGTGCCCTGGTGCTGGGGCCAGCGAGGCGGGTGCAGGTGGCTCTGCTGCAGGCACTTGCATGTGGCCAAAACTGTCTGAGCCCCCATGTGTGTGGGATGGCTGCACCTTCCCTCTTTCCTGAGTGGAGCAGGGGATTTCAGATCTGCCCAAGAAAGAAGCATTACCAAGAGCCTAGGCTCTGAGACATAACCTTGGCCACAGAGAGCTGCCTTGGCAGGAGACCCAACAGCGACATTTGAGCCCAGCTTATGAAAACAAAGAAAAGCAAGTCCTCTTCTAGCACCATTCATATTCCCAGTACAGCATCACAAACCGTGCCATCTACCTTCTGTATCTGCGGTATGATGACATCCCATGGGGAAGCTCTAACAGGTGTTTGGTTTCAGAGCATCTGAATTTGCTTCCAAGTTTGCTGAGTTCAGACTCCAAGTCTCCAATGCTGGAAGACACCGAGTCTCGCCCAGAACATCAGCTGCATTATCTGGGCCATTTTGCTAACTCACAGGCATGAACCCATTGAGTAACGCTATTGCGATTACAACTTGCTGTCTCATATGGCAATTAGCACTCCCTTCTGTGTAAAAGTCAATCTAATTTTATTTTTGGTTCCAACATTGTATGCAGTGACTATAATGTCAGTGGCAGTCCAGTCTAATTGATTTACAGTACAGATTTATTTTAATTTTATATATTTAATTATAATTTATGGTACAGAACAAATACAATGAACATATGTGATAATTCTAGAAGGAGCTGCGATAGGCCGTGGACTCATCTTCCACCTCCCTTTGTCCATGTGCAAACACCTCCCATTTGTGACCTCTCACCATTCTGGCATGATCACTCTGCTAATGCCACTGTGGAGAAAGTCCTTTCACAAATCTGTATGGGCTTCTTACTGGTCAGGAAATTAGTTCTGAGAAGGTGCCAACACTTCTGTGTCTGCCTGTTTGATCCAAACACCCCAGCTGAACACTCTTAATTCCCACATCTTTCTACAGCCACCAGATACACTCTGTATGGGTGTAAGTGGATTAGTCCATGGGTACTCAGAGAGAATCTGTGCATTGTCTTCCAACTTGTAACATTCAGTTTTATTACTGATATTCCAAATTCATCAATGTTGTTAATGATGTTTTTAGGATCTCTTTGCTCATAGCACCATGATTACCTCACACACTGCAGTGACTCTCCTCAGTATGACTATATGGGCACTATTTTGCCCTTTAAAAAGGACATAATGGTTTTGCCTGTGTTTCCAGTACTACTCTTAATGGGTAATGCAGGGAGATGGAACTGGAGGAAAGAGAATGAAAGAGAAGAAATAAGACAGTAATGAATTGTAAAGAGAGTGTCCATTTGCTAGTTTGGAAGAGGGTTGAAGTCAGGTGTTGAAGGAAGCATTAACAGGGAAATAGAGGTCAGGAAGAGAAAAAGAGAGTAGTAAAAGTGGATAGAGAGAGTTTGATGGAACAAAAGATAAATTAGAGACCCTGCTACATCTTCATTCTGGAGGAAGAAAGATCTGCTCCCAAGAAAGAGAGCACACAATAAAGTGTGCAGAAAGTCTGATACCAAAAAGGGAAGCAGAGCCTGGGGCAGGGCAGAATCATCTGGTGGGGGGAAAGCAACCCAGAAACCAGTGGTACCATCTGCATTAGAGATGTAGTTGCTATTAAAGGAGAGCTGCAGAAACCATGATAGTAACCTAAACATTTTTAGAAACACTGTGGAAGAAAGGGGAAAAACTTCAGAAGAGAAGCAAAGGAGAAGAATCGGCCTATTTGTCTTCAGTAAGAAGAATTGAAATCCTTCAGTTGATTGTTTACAGGAACAATTTCCTCTTGTGAAAAGGGGTGTTAAATATTTTGGATGCTGTTCTTGACTTAGAGCCTACGCATGTCGCCTTTGAATGCTGGGGATTGTGCCTGATCCCATAGCCCTGTCCTCCTGTCCCCAACTCCCCTCTGCTCTGTGCTCCTGCTGACCACCACGCTGTGGGCTGCAGGTCAAGCTGCCCTCTCCACCTGGAAACACCAGCCGGCACCTGGTTCTAATAGTGAGGAAAAACATTTTAGGGCAGGTCTGGGCCATTTAATGCCAGGAGCAGGTTAGTGAAATGAGCAGGTGTGCAAACAGCTTACCTAATCCAATTGTGCTGCCGACGTCCGCAGAGGTAATCCATTCGGAGTGCCGCTCCCGGGGTAACGGCTGCAGCAGCCCGGCTCACCAAGACAAGTGTTTACAGGGAATCCCCCGGGATGAGTGACTGTATCTTTGAATTGCTGCCAGCTTTCACTCACATAAGTTAGAGCACATATGTCTCCTTAATTCAGAAGAAAATCCGATTTTGAAATTGCCATGACACCTGCCTCTCGAGCAAATGTGCTCGTTGTGCACAAAGTGGCGTGTGCCTGAAGAATAAAAAACAGGGTCCACACAAGCAGAATGCAACCCCAGATCTCCCCACTTTCCACTGGGTTCTGACTTCGTTAAGTATTGGCAGCGCAGAGGAAGCTCCTTCCTGCAGTTACAGCTGCAGAGTGTAGTACATAAGCCTACCATCTGCAGCTCAAATATAGCACATAGTCACTTGTTTCAGTGTTGGAATAGGTTTTTGGTTGGCCGCTTGCATCCTTCTCTGAAGCAAAAGATGGAATGGAATTGCCAAAGAGGAACAAAATGCTTCAACCAACAGTGGATGGAAAAGCTTAACTGGGTGGTTAAGCTCAGTGAGTGCTACCAAAGATTTCTGGCTCTGGGAGGTCTTTGGCTGCAGGAGCAGGTGCTGTCGGCTGATAAGGGGATTGCAGCTGGAGCACAGACTTTATCTGCAGAAGCATGCTGACACTGTGGGTCACACTGCAGTATGCCTGTGTGCCCTGCCTCTGCTGTAGCAAAGCATGAGGGACCAGTTCACCTGCCAAACAGAAGAGCACCAAGAAGTGATCTGTGAAAATGCAATCTCCAAGTAAGGTGCCACACTGGGAGTTCCAGTTACCACTGCATCCTAGCCAGATTGTCCTGCATCTGCAGGACAGCAGAGGAAGTCCTACATCCCTCCAGCTTCCTGATATAGTACTGCATCCTGGTGCATCTTGTTCTGGGTAGAACTTCACTACAAGGTGTTTCTCAGGCTGGTCAAAGGGCATTTCCACCAGCAAACAGGCATTCCTGGCACTATGTAATGCTCCAGGTAGAAGTGCACAATTTTTCACCATTTATACAGTACTATGATTGTTTTCATATTACTCTGAAGTCCACGCTGACAAGTCTAGTGCCATACTCAAATCTGCCTTTGTCCCCAGGAAATTTTGGTCTTCTCTGAAAGTGACTGCTTCATCCAGTGAAGGTTTAATTCTCTATTTCATTTGCATTATCCTGGTACAAAGGGGCTGTGGTAGATCAGAAAATTTACTTTGTCTTAAGTCTTTTTCTTATCTCTTTCCATCTGGACAGATTGCTTATCATAGTATCTATTATCACCTCCACTTCTCATTACCACTTGCTGACACTAGCCATTTTGAAATCTTCAGATAAATCTGTTCCTTCTCCAGCACTAACCTCACTCTGAGCTGGGGCAGGTTCATTTCCCTGAGCTGAGCACCCAGAAAGGAGTATTACTTTTGGCAAGAGAAATCCTCACAGGCACACCCTTGTCACATGCATCATCTTTCTAAATCATCTCTTTCCACATCTTAAGAAAAGTCTGCTGTTCTGAAGTCACCTTTGTCTAGCAACTGGCCTTTACCTTCCTGATTTCTGCATTTTACACAATTCTGCATTAATCTGCCTCCCAATAAACCACTTCTGCTGGTTCCTGGTTGCATATTTGCACACACACTCACTTTCTGCCTGGGCTATAGCAAGCCCTGTCCGTATAGTTTCAGGTCTTTATCCCTGTCTTGGCTTTCTATCTGCCTCAGAAACACCCTAATTATCCCAAAGTCCCTTAATGAGGCTAGTGGATGGTATCTGTGCATATTGCTACACACAGTCCCACTGACCTCCATGTCGTGGCTCTCCTTACATCTCAGACCAGCCTGAGCCATAACCTTGGACCTTCCTTCCCATCACAAGGTTCATTGCTGCTGTCACACCAGCTGTGAAGATGATTGTTTTGCAGGCTATTATATACCTCCCTTTTTGACACATCATCTTTTTCAAAATTACAGCTCCAAAGCGCTCCAGTCTATTTTGCTTACAGCCTTGCAGGCTGCGCCCCACGCTGTGCCTTACTTCTACCAAAGCATTCCCTAGTTTATGGCCCCACATCTCCTCTGATTTTATACTGCTACCTTTTACAGCATTTTCCCTTGCTGCAATTATTGTGCTTCCTAAGGTTTTGTATGCACAATGCCTTATAAAAATAAATTGAACCTCTGCTCTTTTTACTGTTTTCTAGCCGCAGGGGAAAGTAATTCATTTGTTTGAGGAAAGGGGTGTGGAGAAGGCACCAGCACTGGTCAAAACTCCGCAAACCTAAAACAGATTGCACTTCGCTGAACAGCAGAGAAATCAAAATGTTTCTTCAAGCACTTTTCCAGACATATGGAGATTAAAGTTTGAAATAAAATTGGTTTGTATGTATTCCCCTTCAGCTCGTGTCACTTTATCAAAGATAGTAATTTTCAAAAATGTCTCAGTAATAAATCAGAAATAAAATTTTGGAGAAACGAATGATCTTCCCTTCTTTTTCAAAGGTGCTTTTAACTGGATAGCACCCCACAGATATGCATGATCTTTCTCTGCATGGTTATTTATTACTGCTTCACCTGCCTCACGTGCCTTTTAATAAACATATTAAAGTGTCAGCTAGATTCATTGCATCTCCAGTAAGAAGCAATTTTGCATCCTTCACTTAAAAATTAGTTTTGAAACATCCCAAAGCAATTATTCCTCAGTGAATCACAACAGACAGCTTGGTATTGTTAGAGAAAAAGTGCCTAAGGGTACTGCTCTTTCCTTTTCCTCAGGAACCACAACAACAGCAATAGCACATGCATCTTCATCACGCTGCACCTCTACGCTGTCTGCTCTGTATGTCTCCAGCCAAAGAAACTCAGTGCTGATCTCAAAACGTGTGAAAAAGCCTTTCAAAGAGCAGTTGTATAAGAGTGCCAGAGAATATGGAGATAGTTAATAGCAAAAGCTACACAATTTTTTACCCCAAATCCTACAGCATTTTATTTATTGAAAAATAAATTATTTATCATGTCTTTCCACTCCAGTTCCTCACCATGTAATCCTTCCAGGAGGCATTACATCAGTGTTGCTCTCCTCTCTCACAGCAGGGATTGTGTGCAACTTCATTTGCAGTTTGTATTAATTACAGAAGATGGCAGTACTAAAAGCAATTATGATGCATGGCTGATGGGAAGACTACTGTATCTTTTATTCCCTTCCCAGTTTGTTTTTACAGAGGCTGTAGCACACCAAAGCCAAACTGGTCTTTGAGGCAGAAAAAATATTAGCTGGGACAAAGAGAAATTTCAGTAACTACATAAAAATTAAAAGGGTTGGGTTGTATTCAATATGAATAGGAAAGATTCCTTGTATTATTTAATGACACTAAATATTATTAGAAATACTATATCTAATAATAGAAATAGTATTTCTTTTAGTCCTACAATTCCTTTAACTTTCTGCAGTGAAACATTTTGGGAATGCTGCAGGGTATTGAAAATTACAAAAAGGAGATTGATCTGTAGGCACTAGAGACTTTGTTCTACATGGAAAAGATATGGGGGGGATCATCCCACCATACTCAAAAGGTGGGGAATCATCCGTGTTCATTTGAAGATCTGGGTACTCAGGAGGTGAAGTCCTCTCTTCCTCTTCCCACCTCACACCCTTTCCTTGGTGAGGCACTGAGTACTTCAGATAGAGGAGAAGACGTGTGAGTAGATGTCCTTGGACTTCTGGGTGAACATCCCAGTCAGGATCCATGGACTCACCTTCACCTCTGCCCTTCTGAGACCTGTCAGGTGGCTGCTGTAGGCTGCAGAAGAGCGTGCTGGGGCTGCACTGGGTGACTGCATACTTCTGGAAACTACAACTGGTCTTAAGGAGCCTTCTTAGTCTGGAGCATGACTGTGGCAGTGATGGGAATTCTTTAGAAGGGGCAGTCCTGAAGGTTACTGCCTGTAAAAATGCTAAATACATTTTTCTTCTAATTATTAGCTTTCCTAAATTCACATGAAATAGAGGAGATGGTTTATTACTAGAGGATATTTTTCCTATTAAATCATCTGTATTAAGGTAAACAAATAATTAACTTCTGGGAATAATAAGACCATTCTTGCAAGTAGCTGGAAAAATACTATCTGCATTTCTGTTCAGAACCTTTAAGATAACAAAGCTTCAGATGCAAAACACTGTGAAAACCCAAACCACCAAACTCAGACTTTAGAACCTTTTAATGTCCAAAGAATAAATTAAAGAATTTTAACTGCTTACATGATTTCATTATTGTTTGTGTCTGGGCTTCATTATTTATTTTCTTCAAAGCAGTGTCCCATTCTGAAGAGATAAAGACAAAAATCTAGTTTTACTGCTCACTTCTGTGAGAGTTAATAGCTCAGTGACTTCAAAAGGAACGGCACATATAGCTCACCAAGCCTGAATTTGGTCCACATAATATAAAATGAAATATGCTTATGCAAAACAAAATCACATAAAAGACTTATAGGATAAAATCTAACAGCCCTGAAATCCAGAACAGAAGCAAAAAGTGAAGAGAAGGAAAGTCAAACTCTGCTACCACAAGATTTCACCATTTTTTAATGTGTGTGTAAAATGATTTATGTCTTTTTGTGGATTGTTTTTTTACCTAAACCTTCCCAGTCTTAAGCGATAAGCCTGCAGCAAATAACACAACCGGGTGCACAGATAATATTAAAAATGCTGTAGAAATGGGAAGGATTTTCCTCTGAACTGATTTCAAGTTCTCCATTTAATTTTTGGTAATACTGCTTTTATTAAATTATTTTCCCTAACTTCAAAGTTAATTCCAAAAGGAATTGAGGATAGCAAAAACTACTTAAAGAACAAAGTGGGAAAGCCTGCTTTACATTAACCTGCCAGTTGAGACAGACAACAGAAGAAACAACCTTGAGGATCCACTTATGCACACATATTATACATACGTGTAGCTCTTGCTTTGGCTCCATTCTCCCTACTGAATAACCTGGCTTCCAAGAACAAATATTGTGAGCAATAAGTACAAGAAAAGAGGAGAAGAGAGGGAACATGTCCTCCATCGGTGGGACAGAATCTCTTCCTTCCTGAGTTGGTGCCTTTGCACCATGTAGGTGTGAACTAGGAATTCAAAACTGGATTAAAGTTAATTAAATGCTGTGCCTATCAGTCTGTCTCTTTGTGAATAAATTACATCATGATATTTTCAGTCAAGGCAAAGCTGGAGCAGATCAGCCCATGGGATCAGAAACTCGGCTGTGCCATGTACAACATTACCTGACTCTTGTCTCAACTAAGAATATTTTGAAAATTATCTTTCCTGAGTGGCACCGCAAAGTGTCCAACTACCTTAACAGGATTCCAGATTTGCAAAAAAAGAGGCAAGATCATGATCAGTAAGGAGCAATATGTAAGGAATTTTCCCTTTTCATCATCCCTTGCTCGCAGCTGCCTGCAGTTGCAGTCCTTTTCTCTACCTCTGCCAGTCATGAATTCATGCTGCACAATGCTTCGGGTCATTGCCGTGAAGCTGCAAAGGGCCTGCTTTATTAAGCACATCCTCCTCTTAGATTTCCACTGACACAGCATTATCTTATCCTTCCAGCATCCAAGATAAGGGGTTTTTTATACACCTACTGAACGTCAGACGAGTTTAAGGTACACCTTATGTATTTGTTCTAGCATCTGATTCTCCTACTGATGCTGTTGAAACCAGGACCAGCTCTAGACCAGATCCTACCAAGCACTGCTTCTAGTTCTCTTTACTTTGGTCCTCCAGCTTGCAGCCCTTGTACTCCTGGCTATCCTTGTACATGCTGTGTTCAGCCCTGGCTAGGGTTTGGACTGGGAACTTGGGAGTGAAATGATCTACAGGTCACCACTCATTAATGCATCCAATCTCCAGAGATGCAGAGGAGGGAGGAGACCTGAAGCTCCAGAATGCAAGTTTTAAAAGCCTGATACAAAAGGTATGTGCACTGTGGCACTACCTGGGGAGGTGCTGGTATGCACACTTGGAGTGCTGGTGTAGTGTAAGCACACTACATGCCAGTCCTATTTCCACCTGTGGTAAAAGAAGAAAAAACTGTAAAAGAGAAAACTGTTAGAATCTTAGAATTGAATTGCCTCGGTTGGATGGGACCTTTCAGACTATCTAGTCCAACCCTCAACCTAACACTGAGAAAAACCCATCATTAAACCTTATCTCTATGCACTACAAACCTGTTGTGTTTCCTTACTAAAAACTAGGTCACAGGTGCTCCTCCGTGGACTGGGACACAATCATCAGCTATGAACTTTTTTGTGTGATTTAGCCACTTTGGGGATATATTCAGCAAGGATGGTGACAGTAGTGGGAATACAATATATAAATGGTTTCTTTTGCTATAGACAGAAACAAATGCCTATGAGAAGTTCATGGGAGTGCTCAAGGATTTAACAGAGAAATGAGGTAGCTCTCTCTTTCACTAGTAAGAGACCCATCAGGAAACGTAACTAACAATTACATTCTTTTAGTGCCTTTTATTTAGTTATGTTGGAGCACTTTGCTGAGTCAAAAGCCAGTCACATTCAGTGTTACAAGGTCAGTCAGAATGAGAAAATCAGGAACAGGGTCTCAGTAACTCTGATCCCTGGGGTCTGCTCCAAACCTACAGAGTTTGGATTAATCAGGGTAAGTGGTGCAGTTAACAAAATCATTAACTATCAGGTGGGCTTTTGCATATTCTGAGAAGACAAAAAAGCCAATGCTGGTTCCTTCTTCATCAACAATTTATTATGCACAAGACCAGACAACTAATTCTACTTTGTTTGGATATGAGGATGTTATAATTCAGATACCAACAAGCCTCTCCTATAACTCATTTTGTACATTACCCTTTTATAATAATGCACTCCCTGCTTTATTCCTACTGAAAAATAGTCTTAACCCCATACTGATTTAAAACCACCATCCACATTGACTTTATTGATCTAGTTCTTAACTTGAAAAAACTTCCACTATGTCCCCTTGAAGAGTCTAGTAAAAACAACCACAGCTCCTTTAACTTTTCTTTATAGCCTATTTTGCAGAGCTAGTGCAATCTTTGTTGACCTAGTCTGTACCCGCTCCAAGGTAATAATAACCTATCGATGTGTGCAGGGACTGATGTAGTGCTCAGTATTTGAAATAGTGCTTGACAAGTGTCTTGTACAGAAAAAGCACTGCCTTTTCGTAGCATTTTTTTTTATCGATGCAACACTAGGTGTATTTTTCTTTCTGAGGCATTAGTTGGCATGAAAATTCCATTTATTGTTTTCATACAAGCTCCCAGTCTTATTTGATTGTTCCACTTAGCACCTATTTCTTGATCTTGCACTAATTATTTTACAGAATTCTACACTGAATTTCCTTTACCATCTGCTGGTTTAATCAACCTAATGATCCATGTCCTCTGGAAGCAGATTGCATTATTCCTCATTATTTGCTCTGCTTCTGACTTTACCATCATTCGCTCTATAGACTGAGGACTTGGCTCCAGTTCTTGGCTCCCGATGAGGGCAGTGACAGAACAACTTTAAGCAGATGTTAGATAAGGTTACCTCCAGAGGTTTTTGTGTCATCTCCTAGCACAACTCACAGTAGCCTAAAAACTAGCTGAAATGAGAGTGGGCACCAATGATCCCCTGAGATACAAAATCACGGGGGTTGGGGTTCCTTAGCCAGAGGTGCCAGAGGAGGGGGGATAACACAGAAGCCCACTTATTGCCTTAGTGTTACCAAAAATTCCTCCTACCAAGACTGACTCAATGGCAATTTTACACTATCTTCAAGGTGTAAAGCAGCTGAACTGCTATCAACATCAAGCCCTTGTTTTTAAATTGTTTGTTTGTTTGTTTTGATGTAAAATTGCTGAGCATTTGAATCAGGGCCCTTAAGCTGACTCTGAGCTACTCCAACTGTAACACTGGTGAAGCAGTAAATGATCATTGAAGATCAGAAGGCCACTTTTCTTCCTGTTTAAAGGGCGTACAGGTTGACATAAAGAGGAAATAAGCTGGAGTTTCAGCAACAACTAGTGTCTAAGCTCTGGGGTCTAACATAGCTACTCATCCTCAGTACCATTTCTGCAGAAGCAGTTCCAGTGAACATGTTGACCATCAGGCTCTTGTCCACATTAGCAAACCTATTGAATAGGAAAAATACTTTTTCTTACAGGCTGAAAGCTTCTCTGCTCAGGTACAGCACTCCCCAAAGGTATTCATAACATGTCTTCAGAACAAAAGTCTACAGCAATAAAGTTGGGGGAGAGGTATGTGTTTGGTGCTATGTCATTGGATTGAGTTGCTTTAGAAAAGTACCTGGATTTCTATGTATCTTAGAAAAGAGATACCTGCCTTAGATTCTTCTGCAGCTATAACCATTAAGGAGTCCATAATCAGTTTCCTACAAATAGGTTGTGAAATACCCTAGAATATTGGAAACATGGGGGCAAACACTAATCAAGACCTATTTTGGAGGACTCTTCTGAGATGGCAGATGGAGGTGAAACAATATTCTCTAGGCAGTGTTAAATAGTCCACCTCATCAAAATGTAGGCAATTGAACTGAGCCCCTGAATAAAGCTTCAGTGTACATAACGTACCAAAGCCTTCTCCAGTGACTAGGAAGGGCAAAGCAATGGGTAGAAGGCACTCCAAATTGTTTCTCTCTACAATGAATATGTCAGGTGTTATTTTTGCCAAAAGCCAGTGAAGCTTCACATACTGCCAGCCTATCCAGGGTATTACACAATTAATACTTTTTTATCAGCTGTGATTTATAAGATCTTTTTAAAATGAAGAAAAATATATCCACTGCACATCCAACTGCCTGGGAGGGTAAAGCACAGATAAGAAATCAATGTTGCGTAGAGGCTCTGCAGAGAGAGCACATCCTGGCCCCAGACGAGCCTGACGACGTTTGCATTCTCACAGAGAAGAAGAGCTAATCAAAGCTGTGACACGGTTAAGTTCCCCTAAATTAGAAGATAAGGAGGAAGGGGAACTGAAGTCCCCAGGAAATTATTTGATACTTCATTTGTGCTCAAGAGGCAACCCGACAACTGTCACTGTCACAGTGGGGACAGAAGCGCAGGAGAGATGCTGATTCTTTCAGATAACGCTGAAGGAGCAGGGCACCGCTGATTTGTTTCCTCAGCTTCTGTGCCCCAGAGAAATCTCACAATGACAAGTATGCTGGAATTTGCTTTTGTTATTTGTTGTTTCCTTTCCAGAACTTGGTTTGTAATCAGCAATTTAACCTTCCCTTTTCCACGTAGCTTGTTTCATAACTGAACTTGCTGAGCTTCTGAAGTTGAGGTGAAATCCAGCAAATCGGTAGCATATGAGATGGAGAACAAGAGCACCATGGTGCTGAAGACTATTTAATACATATAAATATAGCAATATCATTTCAAATGCTCAGTTCCATATAAGCATGCATTAAAAATTTAGATGTGTTTTAAGTTGCCTGCATATTTGGTGGGCAAGAGTATGTGAACCCCAAGCCAGCCTTTTTCTGCATTATAGAACAGGGTGCAGGGTGGCAGTTGTGTGACCTGCATAGTTCAGGCCAGAATAGCTCCTTAAATAAATTACTTTTGAGAGAACAATTTCTCTAAAAAGACCTCTATTAATTACCTGCCGGGTTCCTGGCATGTGGGAATCACAACAACAACTCTCAAAATCTGCCACTGCTTTTAAGAGCCTATATCTAGCTGGATTTTATCTGAACTTGGTTTCTAGACAATCATCCTCTTCTTTTGTCTAATGGTTAGAAGATATTTATTGCCATGTTTCTGTTTGGAATATATATGTAGGTTGATCAGATCTTCTTGTAGCCTCATCTACATTCAGCTAATCAGCGAGATTAGGATCCAAAGTCTTTCAGGTTAAAGCATGTCTTCTCCTTTCACTGCTGTTCTGTGAGCCATTTGTAATTAAGTAATATCCCTCATTAACAGGGGTACCAGCGTTACACATACTACTTACACCACTTGATTTTCTTCTGCATGTGCATCCTAGAGTCACAGCTATAGAGATGTTTTTCATCATTCATATGTGATGTAGATTTATAACTTTAATTTGTAAAATTAAATGTTGTGTGGTACTAAATTAAACAAGATTCTGTGATTCTATGATATAGAAATTAAATAATTCTGTGTACATAGTTACTATCAATGATCTTTCTTTAAAAAGCAAAGATGGAACTGTAAAATCTTTTTTTTTTTCAAATGTGTGTTGAAGGTTGGTCCAAATCCCATAAGAAATTGTTATATGGACTTAATGCTTTGTCTGTCTCAAGAACATCTAACCACTATGCTATTGTAATATATAATTCTCTGAGTAGGACTTTCAAAGACCACAGTCTCTGTAAAATTGATCTCTGGAAGTGATCCTAGGAAATTGGCCTTATGGAGAATTACTGTTTCTTTTCTTGGCGTAATGCAGTTAATGCTGCTAGTCCTGCAAATCTAATGTAGTGACATTACTCTTCATCTTTCATACTTAAGGCCCTCAAGGTTTTTATTCAGTTTTACCTTGGGGTGTTATTTTGCATATGTAAAAAAAAAAAAAAGCACTCCTATTTCTTATTTATTTCTTATTTGACAGGAAAATAGGTATGGAATGCTATGGCATCTACAGGAGGGAGATGCCACCTGTTTAATTGTTATCTCTGATGCTGAGGCATATGACAAGAATAGGTAAGGAGTCAAATGCTCAGATGGTTTAGGGCTATAAAGACTGAAATCACTCAAAATATTGGTCCCATTCAAAATGCAAAATTAAAATACTATCCCTTGTGTGTAGATTTACTGGCCAAAAAGATGAAAAGCTTAGAGACTAATCCAGCCTGTAAAAATGCATCTGTTGGATAATTTCAGAAGTATTTAAGAGATTGTAATTATTATACTAAAGAACTATTAGCCTGTTCAGTGATAAAGTATGTTGAGATTCTGAAAAGCAGGCGGTAGGATTGAATGCACAAGTTTTTGAGCAAGGAGAGGCAGTTCTGCTGGTGATAGTGAAGGAAGCTCCTCTCCCCGCTCTCCCAGAGAGGTACCAACCCCTGGTGAAGTTCTAACAACTCCATACTCATCTGAGGGCTTACCTGTTCCCTCACAGGTAAATACTGCTTGCAGGTGGCCAAGGGAGGCACCTGGACACCACTCACCAAGAATTAGAGTTACAGCAACTTTCTGTGCCTAAGGGCTCTGGAAAAGTGGGGAAAATTCAGCCAAGGATGCATGTGTAAGAAGGCTGCAGAGAATGAACCAGTCTCCTGCCCAGTAGCTTCTCCCTTCTTTTGTGTGGATGAATCTGTTAAAACTTACAGGTGAGTTAGATCAAACATTTCTAAGTTCAGGACAGTCACTGTGAATGTGCCAGAGTTGTACCTGAGTGGCACTCAGAACCTAGTCTAATGTCCACAGTTATTTTGGTATCATTCCTCTTTCCAATCAGAAAGAAATGCATCAATTAAAAAAAGAAGGCTCTTTCGGTCTGTACTTGCTATTGTCCTTGAATTTACATGACCATGTTTCACTTCTGCGTGATAAGTAGGAACTAAGAACAGTCTCGGTTTTTTGGGTCTTGCCTAAACTCTATCTTTGAACAGTCACAGCAGGTATTTTCTCTTCTTTGGGACTCTTACAAAGGAGGGATTTTTATTTTTTTTAGGTTTTACCTTGCTTTGATATAGTTATGTATTAAAACAAAAAACCTGCAACAAGTTTTTTTCAGCAGTAATGAAACTCCTTCATAAGTAAGGAGTAACAAGAGGAGGTTCAGTAACCTTCTGCAAGATGAAATATTTAAACATCATATCATCTAGGAAACAAGGACATGCTTCACCCTGAGAAAACAGGATTTAGCTACTGCATTCCTATAGGACACATTAAAAACCTCTGCTTGAGGGCCAAATAGTATCATACACTGTGCACATAGAAGAGCAGGAAAGAGGCAAGTGGTAACAGGACTTTAAGGAAATCTCTGCAGGCAGATTTCTTTGTCAGCTTCTCTGCTCTGCTCTTCTGGACAACAGCAAAACCAACAAGCGTGGGGAGAAAACTTTTTGGTCAGCTACTTTTTTCTTGGATTCAGGGTTTCATCCATGCAGAAGGCCACCTCAGCAGGTCTATGTCCCCCTAAACACAACTTCTGTGGGCAGTATTAAATCTGATAAAAAACTTCTTTTTCCAGTCCTTTTTCTGTCCTGTGTACCTATGTCTTGGTCTTGAAGATGACAGCTGACAGCTCCTGCTGAGTCCTGGAGCCACCAGTGCTCCTCAAACACGAGCCACCTACATTTGGGCCTTTGGGTAAAGCAAATGACCCATGATGTAGAAGTAACTGTGTCTCAGGAGGCATAGATAGGATGTTTAGCATGGTGAAGATTGGACCCATCAGTGCAGATTTGGGATCTCTGCTTTCTCCTGTAAGGTAAATGCTGGATAATCATAGAATCATAGAATTGCAAGGTTGGAAAGGATCTACAAGATCATCTAGTCCAACTGTCCTGCTGTTACCAATACTACCCACTAAGCTACTAAATCATATCTCATAGTACCTCGCCCAGATGCTTCTTGAACACCACCAGGGATGGTGAGTCCACCTCTTCCCTGGGCAGGCCATTCCAGTGCTTGACCACTCCTTGAGAGAAAAAGTTTTCCCTGACATCTAATCTAAATCTCCCCTGGAGCAACTTGTGGCCATTCCCTCGAGTCCTATCATTAGTTATCTGGGAGAAGAGGCTGATCCCCTCCTCTTCACAACCTCCCTTCAGGAAGTTGTAGAATATGATGAGGTCTCCCCTGAGCTTCCTCTTCTCCAGACTAAACAATCCCAGCTCCCTCAGCTGTTCCTGAGCGAAAAAGCACAGATAAATCACAACCTGTTGAGTCTGGACTGTGGTCTGCTGATAACCACCAGATCATGGACTATTTCTGAGGTGCCTGCAAAAAGCAACAAAGTTAGTCTATTGTTGGTCTACCGAAACTTACTATACCAGCTCTGTACCTTCCCCAGGAAATGTTTATGGGCTCTGCCCATGGCTCTGCTCAGAGCAGGTGACAATTTTGCTGCAGCACTGCTGAGAGAACCTCCTCAGAAGTGTGCTTCATTCGGCCTGTGCAGGCAGCCATGAGGAAGGATTCCCCAGCATGCGGCAATTCAAGAGCTGGAGGAGAAATGTGTGACAGCAGAAGGGAATCAGCTGTTTCTCAGGTGGTGAAGCAGGTTCAGAGGCACAGCTTGCTTCTTCCCCTGCATATCAAAAGGATAGCTCAGGTTCTGCTTATTATGAAAAGCCTGCAGCATGCCTGTCCTCCCCCAGCTTGCCAACTGCTCTTTACCAGGATGAGGCCACTGTCACTTGCTGACTGCCACAGAGGCAGCACAGGATGTGCTGCTATGACTCAGGGTGGGAAGTCACCAAGGTGCCTGTTGAGACCAACTGTGGCCTGAGGTGAGGACACCCACTATTCAGGAAAGGATTTTGCTGAGCATCCAGATGGTTGGGACGAAGTTTGGTAGCAGAAAAAGGATACAGAATGGAAAGCACAGCCCTTGAAAAGAGTAAAGATATCCTAGAAAAAGGAGAAGCAAGCATACAGATGAGGACGCCAGCCTGAAAAAAAAACCAAAACCCAGAAAAGCAAGCTCTGGCTCCCCTGCAACGCACACCACTGAATACACAAGAGAGGCCAGATACTGTATGAAGGTGTCTGCATCTTTGCAAGAGGTCTGACAGTCTGCCTGCAGACATGGCCATCTCTGGTTGGCAGCTCTGGAGGGCAAGCTGCTGCTCCCAGTGTGGCTCATCAGTCCTAAAGGCAGGGACAGGGCTGTGAGCATGGCAGTGCTCAGCACCGCTGTCCTTTGAACCAACTCAGAGGTGCCAGGCTGTATTTAATAAATATCATCATCCAATTTAAGCAAAATAATTTATTCATAAATGTCTCACGAGAACGAAAGGCACACCCTATTCAATATTTTATGTAGCTGATATGTTTTGCAAAGGATTTGTAACTTTCTGGTTAGTAAAAAACCTTTTTCAAACCCCTGCAGAAGAATACACACCATGAGTAACATGCCCAGCTCTGGGCACCTCAACACAAGAGAGATCTCAAGGTGTCGGAACGAGTGCAGAGGAGGGCTAGAAAACTGGTGAAGGGCCTGGAGCATAAATCTTATGGGGAATGATTGAGGGAGCTGGGACTGTTTAGTTTGAGGAAGAGGAGGCTGAGGGGAGACCTCATCACTCTCTACAACTGCTTGAAAGGGCATTGTAGAGAGGTTGGTGCTGGTCTCTTCTCACAGGTAATTAGCAATAGAATGAGAGGGAATGGCTGCAAGCTGCAGCAGGGTAGGGTTAGGCTGGACATTAGGAAAAAATTCTTCCCAGAGTGGTCAGTCACTGGAATGGGCTGCCCAGGGAGGTCGTGGAGTCACCATCCCTGAGTGTATTTAAGAGTAGATTGGATGTGGTGTTGAGGGATCTGGTGTAGGGGAGAACTTGTAGAGTAGGGCTGATGGTTGAACTTGATGATCCCAAGGGTCTCTTCCAACCTAAATGATTCCATGATTCTATGATAAGTGTGCAAATGGCTGCATTCCAACTCCTGCAGAGAACACTGGGACCCCAGACAGTGTACTGTCTCCTCCTTTTAACAACAACATAGTGTGTTTACAATTTTTCAGAATGTACAGGAAAAGAATAACGGGTTAGGAGCTGTTTCTTCTAGAATTGCAATTCTGCTGAAATGTTTTAAAAGTTCAGCTCAATTTCAATTACATTTGAAAGAAAAAAAAATCCTAAAAATTCAAAGCTGAGAGGGAATCTTCCCTATGTTTAATTCCTTAGAATGATGTTTGCTATTGATATACTTAGATGTTTACGTTACATGTTTACTATTTTTCTTACTTCATTCTGTGCAAATGAGGCAGTTCAATAAGGTCATATAAGCATTTGTGAACTGAGTTAGTCTGTGATTTCAAAATTTTCACTTTTCTTACCTCTGGGTACAAAATTCAACCTTATTGCCAATATTGACCATGATAGTGGAGCAAACTGGACGCAGAGTGCAACCCAAAGCATAGATGGAGAACGTGTTAAGGGCAGAAGATCAAACTTAGCAGTTCCTTATTCCTTGTCCTGCAACCAGCATCCCCGAGAGCAGACTGAAGGAGACACAAACCCAAGAGAGCTCTGTACAAAAGAGGCTGTCTACGAATAATTGAAAGTGATTTGTAGTGAGGTCTTTAATTCCAAGCCTGTCTGCTTTATAGAAGAGTTGGGATTTAATTATACTTGTTGCAAAGCTTTGCTGAGATTCTTGAGATTACTGAGCACGTACTTAAAGCAGTAAACTCTGCAAAACGCTAATGTTAATTTTCCCTTATGGATCCTGGAAAAATGGAAATGCTATTCAAAACCAATGTGGAATTTTTAAATCATGCTAAATGGATGGCCAGCAAATTGTGGGTCAGTCCATGTTACAATGATTCCTGGGTAAAGCATGGGAAATGGGGTTTTGTTAGCTTAGTCTGTTAGAGTGAGGGTTCCATACAGCATTTAACCTCCTATTGTGTGACATTTTGATTTAAAAATTAACACTATCCAATATCGATATTGCAAATACTAAGTGGATTAAAAAGTAACTGATATGTTTTATAGGGTATTTCTTAAAGAGAATGCTTAATGGAAGACGGTATCGCTGAAAAGCTCGGCAACAATGAGTTCCTGGCCCAGTACTGTTCTCTCTCTTTTTTTTTTTTTAAACTATCTAATAAAGTTTGAAAAAGTTTTTCTTTTGTTCATTCTGCGTTTCCTAGTTAATGAGGCTGTGCACCAGCCTGAACGTTTCTTCCATCTCAAAAGTCAAGAGATTATTGATAAATTGGCAAAGGTTCAGAAAGGAGACAGGCGAGTAATCCAAAATCTGGGAAGTGCATATTACAGTGATAAAGCACCTCTGGCAGCTTGGCTTTTTGAAAGAGTAAGTAGTAACTTGATCAAGGTCTCTTTAGTTATATATGTGTGAAGAAGATAGCATCTGCTGAGCTACAGTTCTGTCATCTATTAGACAGAGCTACAACAAAATCTAATATCTGAAAGCTGAATCTAGGCAAATAATTTCCATTATATGATATCCTAAATCTTGTTTGGGGTCCTGTCACTGGCTGTCACTAGACACTTTTCTGGACAAGTAAATCTGCAAAGCAGACCTAATATTCCAGTGTAGCATCTAGGTTTCAAGACCCACATTTAGCTTCTGACAAGTTATTGTCCTTACCTTTGGGCCTCCCTGGCCAGGCACAGTAAGGAACACTCCAAAGGAAACAACCATATCATTTTCCACTCAGAATTGTTTTCACTTATGAGCTGCAACATTTGAAGCAGCCAAAGCCTGAAGGCAGCCACCCTCTGCTGGGTCTCCTCTGCCCAGGCACACCACCTCCTTTACATGTCCTTGGCCAGGCCATTTCCTGTAGTGGTGGCAGGTACAGAGATACCTCAGGTAGAGAGCAAGGGCCAGCTCTGGCTTCTGCAGAGACATCCTGTGCAACCCTGGGCTAAAAACATCCATGGTACAGCAGGGAAGAGCTTCATGATGCTGACGCCCCTTCTCCATCCCTGGTATCTTGCAAGAATCAAGCCAAAGCTCTCAGGTGGGAGCTCTTGCCCATGGTGACTTCTACAGGACTTTCACAAAACCAAACAGGATTTGTAGTTTGGCAAGGAGAGCTCCCAAGCTGAGATGTTTTCCTAGATATGTACCCTAAAAACCAACTACAAGTTTTTCATGTGGAGGCAGGGCGTTCTAGGCAAATTGTTACCACCTGTGTTTTCCAAATGTGTCTATTATTTTCATTTCTCAAAGAGACACATAATGAATCAAAAATAAATTCACACTTTGAGAGATTAATTTTGAGTAATAGTACTAAGAGGGAAAAAGAAACAAACCAGAAGTGCTCTGTTTCCATATTTTCAAAATTAAATGGCCTTGGTTTTGTTATCTAATACTGTTTCATTCTAAAATTGATCTATGTTTAGTGTTAATAAATGGTGAAAATATATGAAAAGTGAGCAATGTATCTGACTGGATATTAGTTTTTCCTAATTTATTTTCAGTTTGGCCACCAAACAGAAAAATCAATTATTCTCACAACTCTATTTGCCAATAAATAAGTGCCTCTTTTCCAACACACCACTCTCCACAGTTTTCTGCTCTTCTATGAGACTCTTACTTGGTTTTCCCCAGATGATATCTGCCGACATTTTCATTCACAGAAGTTCTCCTTAATTTTTCTACTGTTAGCGGTGATTATAACTAGTTAGCCTCTATAGTAAGTTTCATTAACATGATGTTTATTGCCTCCTTCAGATAATGAAGCTATTAATTAAAATTGTATCTAACAAGGATCCACTGGGTATGTGACTAAATATTGCTACAAGTGGTCCAAATGTTGGGTTTTACTATTTTCATTGTCTTTCAGAAGGTTTTCAGTACACATTGTAATAAGCCCATCCAAATCACTTAGAATATTTTGGACAGGACATTCCAAAACACAGTAACACATTTTTCAACAAAATCAGAACCACCCTTCACTCCTATTGCCATTTAACTGGCAGAAAGTATGTTGGGTACAACATATACTGTATAAAAACCTGTCATTTACTGCTCATTGGTTTCATTAGCTTCCTTGTTTTAGTGGCCATTTCCATCTACTTTCCCCGTCATTGTATGCACACTTATTTTATGCAAAGAGTGTGATATTGCTGATTTCCTACTGTGAAACTCTTGGTGCTTTTTTCAGAGCTATTAAAGTGTTGGCTCCACTCAACACCTGTTTACCTCGGTACCACCATTAAGATGAAAAATTAGTTTAGAGACATTTTTGGACCAAAGATCATTTCAGCAGTACATGTGAAGTAAACATTTATTCAAATGACGGCCTGGGGCTAAAAACAAGGAGATATTCCAGAAATCCTTCAGCATCAGTAGAAAGATCAAGACACTACAGAAAGTGTTATTTTATTTCTCAATGGAAAGGAAAATTTATAACATGTGACACAAGGACTGAAATGCGATGGATTTTTTGCTTCATCATGGATGTAATGTGATGGCGTGGTTAATGCTGTTAGCATCACCATAAAGAGGTAAAAATCCAGGTGTGGAATAGGAATAGGTTAAAAACCTCTTAGATGGGTTTGCTGATCAGGAGGGCCTGCAGAAATTCCCAAGGGAACAGGTAAATCTTAGAGGCAAAAGGCTGATCTCGACAATGATATAGAGTGTACTATCAGTAAGTTTGCAGATGACACTAATTAGGTGGGAGTGTTGATCTGCATGAGGGCAGAGAAGCTCTGCAGAAGTACTTGGACAGATTGGAACAATGGGCCACTGTTAAATGGCATGGGCTACAACAAGGCCAAGTGCCAGGTCCCGCACTTGGGCCACAACAACATCATGCATTGCTACAGGCTTGGGGAAGTGTGGCTGGAGAGCTGCCTGGCAGAAAAAGACCTGGGGGTGCTGNAGGGAATGGCTGCAAGCTGCAGCAGGGTAGGGTTAGGCTGGACATTAGGAAAGAATTCTTCCTAGAAAGAGTGTTCAGTCACTGGAATGGGCTGCCCAGGGAGGTGGTGGAGTCACCATCCCTGAGTGTATTTAAGAGTAGATTTGATGTGGTGTTGAGGGATATGGTGTAGGGGAGAACTTTGTAGAGCAGGGCTGATGGTTGGACTCGATGATCCCAAGGATCTCTTCCAACCTAAATGGTTCTATGATTCTATTCTATGATCATGGTATGCATGGGGGATGAGAAGTTTTAGAAAGATTATAAAAAGACAATTACAGTGTCTGTGTTCAGAAAAGTATGAGGGAGGAGTATCAACACAGAGAACAAAACTGAAGGAGTTACAGATGAATCTGCCAGCTTTAATTCCTAGAATAATATGAAAATAAACAATGTTTTTTATTAATACATGGAAAATAAAACAAGGATGAGTAACAGCTAAAATGGATTTATCAAGGAACAATCTTTCAAATCTAACTTATTCTGTTCTATTACAGGATAACTCATTTTGTAGATATAAACAAAGCTATTTGCGTCCTATAACTTGACTTTTAAGTCTTCTCATGCCCTCTTATATAATATTTTCATAGCCAGATGAGGAAAGGTTGTTAAGGTGAAGCTCCTGGGAGGTGAATGCATAGGTAGGTAGCAAGGAACATTTTAAAAGGGTAGTTGCTCGTAGCTCACTGATATTGAATGTGTTGTATCTTTAGCAGTTCCACAAGAGTCTGCTGTGTGTTTGGTGTTAATCAATACTGTTATTAATGGCTTGTACAATGAAATAGGTTATATGTTTATTAAATCACTAGATTATGTTAACCTAAGTGAGCTGCAAGCACTCTGGAGACTTAAGCAGTTAAGCACATAAGCATGATGCTGTGCCCAGGTTAGTATAAACTGCTTGTCATCAGGGCTAATTAATCACATTACCATCTTGCTAATGGGACCACACTGCTTGCAGTAGGTGTGATATCCCCAAATGGCACTGCATTATGCCATAGAGATACCCTGAAAGAGAGAAGTTCCATACTTTCTCCATTTAATCTCCTTCCCCAGTCTGTTCCAGGTCAAGATGCTGATTTACTGGAGGTCACTTAGGTATGTTTAAACATTTTACCGTAAATCCTCCTGGAAACACAGCAGACTTAGTTGCACTGTGTTGTGTAATACCATGATGAATGCTCACTTTATGCTAGAATATCATCTTGTGCAGCATCAAAATCACTCTCTGCAGCCCCCAAGCTTCCCCTGCAGATTTCTCTAGCCAAGTATCGATCAGGCCCTGCATGTTAGAAAGGTCTGCATAGTCCCTAATACCAACACTAGAATAGCGGTAATTTTCCTGAAAATATATTAGGTTGCAGGAGGACTATGATTCTAGCAGATCAAGGCCAGCGGTGTTAATATCACCTACTTTTGCCTTCCCGTAGTCTAGTTCTAAAATTAGAAACAAGCAGAAACACTATGTAGCATCCTAATTGGCTTGTCACTAGGGTAAAGTAACAGGCCAGCTTCTGACTGACTAGAAATCACCAGGTCCTTCTCTTGCTACATCCGCAATGGTCTGTTGTTTAATCTCTCAGGGAAAAATATTTGGAAATAAATGTGACTGATATTTAATTGCTTTATGATGTTAATCTAATTAACGTATCATTTTTTTAATCCAGTGTGAGGTAAAATATTTTTAGTCACTCTCTACTGTGAAAAAAAAATGCCTGGAACATCATAATTCCCATCCTGACTGCAGTAACAGTACCTTCCTGAGGGCAGAGAAGGGACCTCAGCGCTGGCAGGTACCGCTTTTGAAAGCCTGATTAATGCTGTGTTTTGCATCGCAGAGTCCTTATTCAAATGGCTGGATGCTGATGGCAGTAAAGCTGCAGCCACCTACACGATGCTTGGGGGTCTGGAAAGAAAATCTAAAATGCATCTTTTTGGCAGAAGAGTTTACGGACTTATCGTAAACTAGGCTGCTCTAGAGAAGCGGCAATCCTTTTCCATGTGAATTCCAGTCTAGGAGACATATCTTAACTAAAGTTTTATTATATGAAAAGCATGTCTAGACGCCAGCCTTACCTGTACAGCTATCTTTGAAGAGGTACGGTATATTGCCTGCAGCACACTATTTCACAGCGCCTTTTGTTTTTAATCTACTGACCCTCTGGCAAACAGCTGCCACAGCAAGAGAGGTGAAATTTCCATCATTTCAGGAGGAGTTTCAGATGGTGTGTCTGAACGGCACAACACAGCAAGCCACCTGAACGCTCTGCCTGGGTTAATTAGCGGCTCTGACAAGCAGGCTATGCCAGTGAGGCAGAGTGCTGCGCTGTGCCATTGCTGTTGGGAGTGAGATGACTTGCTTAGAGAAGCCCTAGATAGCAAGACAGTGCTCTGGGCCATGCAGAATGCCCTCAGCATGCTAAAATAGCTTAGCAGACCCTGACAGCAAGTTCTTCTTGGTGGGCAGGGATCCGAAAGTTTAGATCCCAAGCTCCCAAGTGACCCGTAAAGTGTTTTATTTCAGCCAGTGTATTTCAGAGTAATTTTGCAAGACCTCCAGGTTGTATAGGCTGAGGGAATGAAGCTGGAGCAGGTCTTAGCTGAGTTGTGTGTCCAAGTGCACTGAGATCTCTTCCTCTTTGCCATGGATCTCAATAACTGTGTTCCCACTTTCCCTAAACTTCCTTCACCATATTTGTCTGGACTCCAACTGGCTTTCCCTTTTAACAGCCACTACTCATTCTGCTTTTTCGCAGGTGGACCTATCCTGGGTTGTGAAGTCGAATTTTCTGTTTTCCATGTTTTTCTTTCTTCCATAAACCAGTGAGATCTTTTCTTCTTTCAATCTTTGCTTCCACATGCAACCAGGGTATTTCTCATCTTGCTCACATGCTTTCCACCTTGCTACAGCCACTGCTCCTTGCCTGACCACCCCTCTCTCACCAGCCCCCTCTCTCTTTACTGAAGTGGACTTCTATCATTTGAAGCCATGTACCTTGGTTGAGGGTAGACTTTGGAATATGAGTTTTTCCTGATGATTGCACCCCATTGCCTAGCTCTTTGGGATATCTTGTCCTGCAGCCTGCTTGGGATGCGGCTACAGCAGGTCCACACTGTGTTTCTTGGCTCTGTCCTGCTTCATGGATGTCCTACAGGACTCCCCCTCTGCTAATCACCAATGAGAGCAGGACTAAGTTCAAGAGAAGTGGAGCATGCCTTCTTTGGAGACTTACCCACTTTCTAATTTTTAAGGTAGGCCTTAATTTGGACCATTTCTGACTGAAACAGTGACAGCAACAGCAGTTATACTGATACTCATAACAGTACTTCTAGCCAGCTCTTTGCTGTGCCTCTCCCACAGTTGTAAACACTACAGAAATAGAAAGAAATGCCATTCCCCACTCCCTGAGAAAGAACATTTCACCAGTGCAGCCAGGCCCCTGGGGAAAAGAAAGCCAAAATGTGCAGAAACTATAATAAAAAAGACATAATGTAAAAGTTAATGCTTTTTGATAGACAGCAAGAGCTCATCAGTGGCAAGGCTGTGGGTTGCCATGGTGACAGGGCTGTGCCTGGGTTCCCTGCACTCCCTCCATCACCCCAGGTTGAAAGGGAATCACTCCGGGTAAACACAGCAGGCACTGCTTGCAGCCAGCTCCAGACACCGTGGGACAAGGGAAAAACCGATCCAGAGCAACACATCTCCCTCCCATTGAAGTCTGCATGTGTCTGGGTGGGTACATTCTCACGTGCTCGTTTTTCCCAGTTCCTCAACTGTCACCCTAGCAGGGTCCAGCCCCACAAAACTGATCAATTGATCATTTATTGTGAGACACCTTTATTGCTCTTGATTCACAAACACATAACTTCCTACTACCCCATTCCCTCCTCACAGGCTGTTCTCTTTTCTGTGTAAATCCTCTCTCTTGGTAACTATTCTCCAACCATGCATTCACTTCTCCTTCCCACTACCTTTCTCTTAGTTTCACACCACATGAATATCAATGAATTCCCAGATGTGCATTTCTTGCCAGACATCGCCCACGGCCCAGCAACTGCATTCATCTGGCGTTCCTACCCACTGTATCCAAGGGTTTCCCCGGCACAACGCAGAGCCCTTTCCCACAGTGCTCCAAACAAAATGTGTCAGCAGTTCTCCACCGCTGCTCCACCACTGCCACTGACTGACTAGCTCCAAAGAGAAATGCTGTGATTAGAAACACTGACCAAATAGTAAGTGTTTATTTTGTGCTTTGTGTAATGATCGACATATACAAAAAACGAGCCCATTTCTGGTTAGATAAAGTGATCGATAGCATGGTCCAGGCCAATTTGGGGCACAAGGTATATACTTTTAAAGATTATATAAATTCTCTTTAAATAAATTTGCCTATTTTTAACCACATGCACACGCACAAATGTTTTGGGTTTTTTAATACAGTATTATGGTTGTACAATCCCGTGCTGAACAGGATGTGCCAAAAAAAGAGCTGTCTATGCCACTTGATTTACATCCCCTCTCTTCAGTGTTGCATCCTGACACACTAATTGGTAAACAGGATCCTGCCTTACCAGGTGCATGAGGCAGGATCTGCTGTCCAAAGTGATCAGGATGATGAGAATCCTGTTTCACCTGCTGAAGAAGCTTTTTGGTGAAAATCCTGGCTTTAAGACTTTAAGACTTTTTAGATGAGACTAGATGGCAGCCACAGGGCTGGGACCCAGTTAATTCCCAGAGGGAAAAAAACAGTGAAGGTACAATACTCTGTGTGAGAGATAGGATAATCTTCTGAGGATTAAGATGATGAAAGGTGCACTAAGGAGCTGGACACTATCCCTGTTTCTACCACAGAATTCTTCTGTCATGCCAGGCAAGATGCTAAAAACTTTTTATAGATGAGCAGCAACTCAGCATGGCTCCTTCTGAGGCTTCATCTGCAGAACTCCTGCAACCAAAATCCATGGGAGCTCTGCTTTGAGAAATGAGGTCCCAGCTGCCTTTTAACTGTTTGCCCAGAATATACCAACCTTCTATCTCATAAAAACATATTTTCTAAGACTATGTAGCACAAAAATAATTGCGGTAAGAACCATAAAAAAGCCTCCTGAGCCTATCTTTGGATATTCTGAAGAAATTTCTGATACCAAAGAGTGAGACTAGAGAATTCAAAGCTTTAGATGGGGACACAATCAGAGTGATTCAGGTGCCCCAGAAAACAGGCATCTAGTACCGCTTTCCCATTTTTGATACACTAAACTGAAGGACTAGTAGGTATCACTTAGAGTCCATGTGAAAACTGTCCCCTTTAGGCACCAGAGGCCAGAGAGGACATCCTAGGACAACCAAACCAGCCACTGCCTGGACACAGGCAATTGTGTCTCCTTTCCTATACTCTTTTACTCATCTTGTCAGTAGAATCTGAGTTTCTTCCCCTGCTTCTCTCTTTCTTGCCCAGACTGTCTCCTACATTTCCTTCCTGACCCAGTCTGAGTCTCCTCCTCCAGCTTTTCCTCCAATCTCATTATTTCTGCCTTCCCAGCACCCTTGGCCCATGTCTTCTACAGAACACCTAGTTTCTTCTCTCCTGGCTCCTTCCCAGGTCCAAATCTCTTCCTCCTGTCATACCAACTCCAGGTTTTGTCTTCCTTGTGTCCACACTCATAAGCCTTCTATCCCTGAACCTCCCCTTTGGCTCAGACCCCCTTCCCACTCCACTCCCTCCTTTCCTTTTGAGCTTGCAGAACTTCTTGCCCAACTCTCACTCCAACCTCCATCCCTAAAATTGTTTGTCTCAGGCCACCTCAGGCCTCCTCCTACCTTCTAGGTCTGGATCATATTGTCTTCACCTCCATACTCAATGGCCCCTTAGAGGACAGGGAAGACAGGTGTTCTACACTGAGCCCTGGGGTTCTCAGACTTGGAGAAAACAGGTCACTGAAGGGAAAGGCCATCGCTCTTCCTGCCACTCAAGGATGGAACCAGTTCAGTTAATCTCTGAAGGTGGCATACGAGCAGCCTGGTTGTGTGCAGCAATGGCAGTAGGAGTAAGATGACCCAGCAAAGCATCAGCATTGGACAAAGCACCCTCACTGGAAACTGAATCTCCAGGAATATTAGCCGTAGTTCACACACTTGGACTCACTTCCTTAAGAAAGTGAGATGAGTATTCAGGGTTCGTGCTGCCCATGTCTAAGCAAGCCCATGCCACGTGCCACCCCTCACCCTCCCATGAGGGGAGCACTCCTGCGTGCAGGGCAATAACAGTGTGAGTACACTGAGGTGCTTCCCCTTGTACTCCCTTCCCTGAGCAACAGCTTTCAAAGTTCTCTGTCCCTGATGTGAGCATCGGGGCCTGAAAAACCGATAGCTTTGGGTGTTGTCCCTTCCTAGCCCCTCTGCAGCAACCTGGGAAGAGCTGGCATTTTGGCTCCATCATGCTGCTCTTGTCTTTTAGCAGCTACAGGGCAGAGATCAAAACTTTGTCTGCAAGCAGATGAAAAAATCCTGCCAAATGCCAGGAGTAATTTCCATGCGGGCCTCCCTCCTCCCAGGCGCTGATGAGCACTAATATTTAATTGAGTGCGGCCCTCTGCCGGCACTGAGTAGCAGCCTGCCGCGGCCGCTCGCTCTGCCAAGCGTCCCTCCGCTCTGGCTGCGGGCACATCCCAGGAGAGGACAACCCTCAGAGCGCTGTATATATGCGCCATCAATTACTGTTATTAACTCATGCTCAACGCATAGGTCGAGGACTGCAAATCCATGTGTCACTGGCATTAGGAATGATTATTACCGGATGCTAATTGCTCATTAATATATGCTAATCACTGCTGCACGCCAACATGCTCAATGCACTGAGTTCTAGGCCAAAGTCACTTGACTGGCGCAAAGCTGCTCTTTGCTGCCAGTGCCACCATAGCCAACATGGCCCCACAGCTGCTCTGTGTTCATGGGGGGGATCTCCTCCACCTCCACCATCCTGTGTGCCACCATCCTCATTTCTGTGTTCCCCAGCCCCACGACCTTGCTGTGGCAGAGGGTTGACTCAGAGGGTGACAAGTGGCATCCCCTGGGCTCCACCTGCGCCAGGGCAGAAGGCTGCTGCTCACCTGTCACAGGGGATGTGACAGTTACAGCCTCAGGCTGCAGACCGCCCCATGGTTTTTGAGGGAACGGATCACACAAGTTTTTAACTGAAACCTGCACACAAGCTTTCAACTTTAAAATGCCCGAACATGTCTCCCGGGGCGGGCAGCAGGAGCAGCAGCGGCAGCAGCCTGACCAGGATGCCGTTGCCCTGGCCGGCGCCCGGGGCAGAGGGGCCGAGGGGAGGCCGCGGCCGCAGCGTCC